>JAMKQA010017789.1:0-32784 GCA_024699735.1 Posidonia australis | reverse complement strand
AACCTCAAAATGGGGGTATCTTGTCAACCCTGAGCATCGGTCTTGGTTCCCTTCGTCCCTCGACCTCGCTCAGGGAGGGGCATCTGTAGACACCCCGATTTTGAGGTGATTCATTGATAAGACTCCAATTGTTGCCTTGGATATGGCTAACCCTTGGACCAATCCCTAAGCCCACAGCAAGCCCGCAGCCCATTTAAAA
Organism: Posidonia australis; assembly: GCA_024699735.1. Lineage (NCBI taxonomy): Eukaryota > Viridiplantae > Streptophyta > Magnoliopsida > Alismatales > Posidoniaceae > Posidonia > Posidonia australis. The sequence continues at coordinate 32,585 of JAMKQA010017789.1, read as the reverse complement.
AACCAGACCAATAGGGGAGAGCACCAACCTAGCACACCAACCTAGCACACCTAGCTAGCACATCAACCTAACGCACTTCCCTAGCACATCAACAATCCTGATCTGAGCAAGCATCTTGGGCAAGCCATATACTCTCTCCAGCAACCTATTCTCGTTTTCTGGAGTATTCCCTTGCATTCCAAGGCATCCTCGGCCCTTCCAAAGCAACAGGGATCCCTCTATCTTTGATATTTCAAGAAGAACATCTTGGGAGGTAGGTCTTCTCTTTTCCTTCTTCTTTAAATTCAGCTCTTGCACCAATCTAAAATATGCCATGCATTCACATATAACCTGATTTTGATTGCTGTCTGCATAAGAGTTTTATGATGAGATTGCTTGTTTCCTATGCAAGATATTCAACATATAAATCTGCATGATCAAAATTTGCACCTTGTAGTTCTCATGAGTTGCTTTTCTTTTTTTCCTTATTTTCTTACATGAGAAATCCTAGTTCATGTACATGTATGCTAGGAAAGATGCAATAGATATGTTCTTTATGTATCCATCATGCATATGTTTTGTTCAGATTGTTTTCTCACTTCCTATCTTTTAGAATCCCATGCAAGCTTATGCAGCCCATAAACCCATGATTTAATATGATTTGGGATAAAGACATACATTTGATAGGGTGATATCATATTTTAGTCTTTCATCCCCTACATAAACTAATTTGGGTTAAAGAATAGTCATTCATCTCTAAATCTGGACCAGATTCTGGATCAGACTGCAGTCTGATTCAGCCATTCTGGGGAGCACCATTCTGGAGCACCAGAGTGGCGCACCAACCCGGAGCACCACTCTGGCGCACCATGCAGGCGCACTAGACTGGTCAGAGAGCAAAACACTCACTTTTGCATCGCTCTTTGCATAGTTTTCTGATGACTTTGCGTCCGATCCCTTTGTTGTTGGTTCTCTGATATTCCATGGTTTTGCATGCATGTTTACAACTCTAAATATGATTGTTTTCTAGTTGTTTTTCTCCTTGTGAATGTTCAGTCCATGGCTAAAATCTGGTAGGCTGGTTGCTTTCACTCCAATATGGAGAACCTTGTGCATCAGCCCATGATCCAGAGACTTGGTTGAACCTTCTTGCATACATTTTGGCATGAATAGGGTGGGATCTTGTGTGAGGCTAGTACCTTGAGCACAAGGTCCACAAGTCATTACACTTGCATTTCTTTCACTTTCAAAGCATATTTTTCAAGTTTTGTAAAGGATTTTACATGGCATGATTTACTGGAATGCATTCATATGTGACTTTGCACTGCATGAGTTTCTGGTATTTTCCTTGGCACATCTTTCTGGCCCACACAGGAGCACTGGAGCACCAGTCTGGCGCACCAAGCAGGCCCATCAGCCTGTTTTCAGTAGCACACAGCAGGTTTTTATATGGTTTTTAGCATGATTTCTTGCTTCGATTTGCTTCTGCATTTTTTCTAGTTTTCTTCCATGATATGTCATGAAAGTCTCAGCTTTATTTAGCCCTTTTCATGCATGTTAAACTGCATTTGGCATATAGCAAAGCAAGGATGAAAAATCGCTCAAAATACTAGATCCTTGATCTTATTTATGCAATATCTTTGCATCGACACTTGACCCGATATATGAGCGAAATCTCTGAGCACTAGGACACACCTTGCACATCATGTACCCTTATTTAACATAAGACACCAAGCATGGCATGACATACGCCCTCGGGCGTACAACAAAGGCTGAAAAGCTAACATTTCATAAGCAAACGAGAAACCTATAGAAGATCGATTTATCGGGCGCACGAGGGTACCTAATACCTTCCTTGTGCGTAACAGGGATCCTTACCCATTTTTGGTTTATGACCTGCTTTTCCATTGCATGATTTGAGTGATTCTTTTATAGTTTTCCTTGTCTTCCATTTTAATAGACTAGGTGGCGACTCCTGTAGTTGCATTTTTATTTCTTTGTTTTTTGCTGTGACTTTGCCGATCCTCGTGTATTTGGCCTTTCGCGTCGAAGTCTTTGAGGCTGTCGCCGGCATGGTTACACCTACTGACAACACTCACAGCATATGCCAAGTCTGGTCGTGTACACAGCATAGCGTACATCAAATTTCCAAGACTTGGTCCTTACTTAATCTTTTCCCGAAAACATATATTTGGCGTAGGGGCTGAGGAGTAATTCTCCATTCCAAACCTTTTTAATACTGTACGTAGGTATCTTTCTTGATTTATACTCAGTATTCCAGATCCTTGATCTCTAAGGATCTGTATTCCAAGAACATAAGATGCTTCTCCCATGTCCTTCATCTCAAACCTTTTACTAAGTTCTTCCTTTGTGTTGTTCAACACGTCAGTATCATTTCCAGCAAGTAAAATATCATCCACATACAATGACAATATAATAAATTTGCTCCCACTTTTCCTGACATATACACAATAGTTTAACCTGTTTGAAACAAATCTCATTTTGTCAATCACATCATGAAACTTATGATACCATTGTCTAGAAGCTTATTTCAAACCATATATTGACTTATTTAATTTGCACACTTTGTCTTCATGTCCTTTTACCTGATATCCCTTAGGCTGTGACATGTAAATTTCTTCCTGCAAATCACTATTTAGAAATGCAGTCTTTATATTCATTTGATGTAATTCCAAATTTAAATGTGCAACGATAGCCAATATAATCCTTATAGATGCGAACTTAGCTACCGGAGAATATGTTTCTTGATAATCAATACCCGATTTTTGTTTATAATCTTTAGCAACTAACCAGACCTTATACTTATAGACCCATCAACCTTCAGTTTTTTCCTAAATATTCATTTGCACCCTATGACCTTTCTGTCACTAGGTAAATTACATAATTCCCATACATTATTCTTTTCCATTGAATCAATTTCATCATTCATGGCCTCAAGTCATAAATCTTTTTCCTTTGATTCAATAGCATCTTTATATTTCATAGGTTCCATGTGATTTTTCTCTATATCTGCTATTAAACATGAAGACTCACAAGAATACAAATGATAATTATTCATCCAAACAGGTTGAGTCCTTATTCTTTTGTTGCTAATAGGCTCTACCGGTTCAATTTCATTTTGAGTTTGTTCATTTTAATCAATTATTCCATCATTTCCATTTACAAGCTCATTTTGGTTTTCCCTTATATTTTCCATAGGTTCATTCACATTTTCCATATTTTGTTCCCCTTCAATCATAGAGTCATATTCTGGGATATCATTGAAATAGTTATCTCCCACTACAAGTAATGGTTCTATTCCATTTTCATTTTCTTCCTTTTCTTTTAAATTTTCAAGAAAAGTTGCATCTTTATATTCAATGATTTCCTTTTCTTTATGGAAAAATCTATAACCAAAAGAATTTTCACAATAACCTATAAATGTACACTTCAATGTTCTAAAATCTCACTTATCCCTTAATTGACCATGAATAAGTACATGAGCTACAGAATCCCATTTCCTCAAATAATGTAAATTGGGCTTTGACCCAGTTTACAACTCATAAGGTGTACTAGGTATAGATTGGTGGATATTTTATTTAACACATGATTTGTTGTAAGCAAAGCTTCTCCCCAAAAACTTTTGGAGAATCCTGAATGTGACAGAATGCACCTAATAGAATTCATAAGAGTTCTGTTTTTCCTTTTCGTCATACCATTTTGTTGTAGAGTATATGTCATTGTTGTATGCCTCTTGGTTCCATGCATTTTACAAAACAGTTCAAATTCCTTAGAATTATATTCTCCACTTCAACCTGACATTAACACCATAATATTTCTTCCTAGTTGTTTTTCAACTTCTAACTTGTATTTCTTAAAACAAGTCAAGACTTCACTTTCATGACTTATTAGATAAACATAAGTATATCTAGAAAAGTCATCTATGAAAGTCACAAAATATTCATTGTGATCATATGTTTTAACATTAAGTGGACCACATACATCAGAATGAATTAAGCCCAATAATTCATCTGATCTATGTCCTATTCCAAATGGTTTCTTGGTCATTTTTCCAACTAAGCAATGTTGACACTTATCTAATTCCATGTCATTAAAATGTGATAACAAATTCATTTTTACCATTTGTTTCATTTTGTGCACATTAACATGAATCAATTTTAAATGCCATAATTCATATTCCAATAAGAAACACAAGAAACAACCAGAAGCCACATCAATATTATTTAATTCATTTCTAGATACAACAAGTTTAAACAGATTATGTTCAGATACAATTTTCCCATAGCAAAGACCTTTTTGTCTTTCCCTATGGATACACGTTTGTTGTAGAACTTGACTTCCATGCCTTTCTTTACCAGCATGCCAACTGAAACAAGATTTCGCCTCATGCTTGGCGCATAAAGGACGTCTTTTAGTATCATAATGCTGTCCCCTAAATCTAAGCGGTAGGTGCCAACTCCTTCCACATCTAAATAGGTATTGTTATCCATATAGATGCGTTGTTCCCCAGAACTGAATCTTTTGAATGACTCCAATCCTTGTTTGGTTTTAGCAATGTGCCTTGTAGCACTAGAATCCACCCACCACTCATTTGTATTGGGAGTCACAACATTATTACATTCAATGACACAAATAAAGACTCTCTTATGCTTCTGTTCCGAGGTCTTGCCTTTGTTTCCATCCTTATTAGGATAATTTGCTCTGTAGTGACCAAATTGGCCACAAACATGACAAGATCCTTGTAGTCTTTTTCTTTGATTTGGCTTGAAGTTTTTGTTGTATCCATTCTTTCTCTTATTATTCTTATCAAACTTTGGCTTCCATTGCGTAGCATTTTCTTTTTCTAGATTGGTTTCATATTTCTTCCTGCTAGCCATAATTTCCTGTTCTGTAGACAACCTAGCAGTTCAGAAAGTTGAATTGGGGTTGACCTAAGAGATGTGGTTACCATGCCATAACTATGTGGGAGACTATTTAAGATTGTAGCTATTTACAATTTTTCAGGCATGGGAGTTCCTGCAATAGCTAAGTTCCATTGCCATAACTATTATGCCATTTATATGTTCCACTACATTTTGTTCCTCAAGTATTTTGCAAGAGTTATACTTTTGAAGGAGAAGTTGAGTTGTCATTTCTGTTGTTTTATCATATTTTCCCTTCAAAGCATTCCACAATGTGAATGATGTAGTGTATATTTCAAAACATTTTAGTAAATTGTCCTCCATAAACACGAACATAAGGTTTTTAGTCTTTTTGTCATCAATTTTCAATTTTTCATACTTTTTAATTTCTGCTTCAGAAGCGTCATTTGGCAATTCCGAAGGATTAGATTCTATAACATGTTCAATATTATCATATTCTAATGCATGTCTAATTTTCCGGTACCACATCTCATAGTTCGCCACATTCAATTTTTCTATTGTAGTCAATTCAGTTGTGAACAGTTTGCTAGCTATTTCTTAAATCTACAACAAATATAGATTTTTTAAATTTAAAATTGTGTAACCTCACAAAAATTAAGTAATAATTCTAGAATTTAAACAATATTCAAAAATAACTTCAACAAAGTTTGACTAATGCACCAGTCTCGTGCGCCTATATTGTGCGCCAGCTACGTGCGTTAGGTAAGTGCGTCACTTATGTGTGCCAGGTAGGTGTGCCTATTTGGTGCGCCTAATTTAATATTTATCTTTTTAAAACAAACTTTTTGATTTTCAATCACTTATAATATTAATCAAGATTTCAATTAATCAAACATGCAACTATATTTAAAATTTAAATTCCTAATAGTAATATTAAGTCAAAAAATAATTAAATTTCCAGAATTTAAAATTTTTGTTTTCTTGCAATGTCTAAATTTCTAAACAAGAAATTTAATTCCAGAAAATTACTTCCAATTTTATTCCAATTCCAGAAATTTATGCAATTTGAAACTAAAATTTCTATTTTATTTTATTTATTTTATTTTATTTTTAAGTCAATGTCTGCCAACTCCACTAAATACCATTACCCCCCTTTTTCACCCATAAATAAAAACTATCCTTCACCGTAGTTAAAACATAGAAGCTCGTGCGAGTTTGGGAATGGATTATTGGGGTGCCGCGATCGACGAACGGAGCACGCGGGGGTGAATTCGCGGACAGTGGCCTGGGGATGTGCGAGCGGAGCGGTGTGCGGCGGAGGAGCGTGCGGATCAACAGGTTTCGGCGGTGCACGCGTGCAGGGGTGTGCGGCGGGCGGTGGAGGCGGATTGGGGTCCGATGGCCTGAGGGCGGCGTAGGACTGGCGGAGCCTAGCGCCGCGATGGCTTGCGTGCGGGCGGTGCGAGGAGGGGTGATCGCAGGCGCGGGTGGCGGAGAGGGGAGATTGTGCGCAGGGATGATGCGTGGTGGCTCGACAGTGGCCGCGAATGACGAAACGGTGGCTCTGATACCATTGTTGGAAGGCGTTTGGGGGCTCCGACGAGGTGGAGAAGATAGAAATCCGAGGTATTTCTTTTCAATGATTCTCTTCCTATGATTTCCGTCTCTATTTATAATGGAACCTGTATTCCTCCACTTCCCTCCGTCCCCCCCTCCCCCCCCTCCAACGGCTCTCTTTGCATTGACGTCGGTCATTTATTCCGACGATTATTGCCATTAACATCAGCGAGGAAATGGTCGACCGTTTCCTCATCCCATGTAACGATAGTCTTTATTGACCACCAATTCACAATATTGCTGATTTTTTCTCTTTAATTGATTACTTACATATAACAATGTTTATACGATGAAATTACTCAACTAAATTTTCAAAATATTTTTTAGCAAATATATATCCAATGGAGGAGAATATTGGAATAACAATGCGACTTCTATGGATTTTTATTCTGTTGAGTTAAATTTTTTGTACTCATTTGTCGTCGTTTACAATTGTCATTAAAAATCCAATGAACAGGTGGAGATGTGGTCATTTAATAGATAAGAGTGATGTGTGTGTCGTTTTGGGATTGGTAGTAGAGCTCTTGACAAGAAGAAAATTGATAATAATATATTCCAAGACAAATGCAATATTGTTTATTGAATTGGTCTTTGAAATATGTTTGTTTTAATTGAGTTATTAATGATGCCAGGGTTTTTTTTTAAAGGAATTAATTGATAATGTCTCAAGTTGTGGACATCGGCTAGACAGGATTCAATGATCCTACTAAAATAAAGGTATACTGCGGCTGTGGGTTTACATTTGCTCTAAAAACTGTTGGACTAGCTGTTAGTTTGAATCAGGGCTCTCTCCGTCCTCAACAGTACAAGCCATATCGATAGTGAGATCAACATAATAGTGTTCTTATGAACATGAATTGATAGAAGAAATTAGTAGTCGCTTGCTTAATTCTCTCATGTGTATCTTAGTTATTATTTTATTCTCCAGAAATAAAGCCGCAGTAGCAGATGGCTTCATTGTACTGGTCTCACTGGACATGAGATTTGCATTGGGTGAATTTCATGGATTTTATTCTCTTTAAACTTCCATTTGTAATGACTTTCTGACTTGGATGAAACATCATGGATTTTATTTTCTTTAAACTTCCATTTTCATGTATTTGTGTGTTTTTTATCTATGTATCTCAGTGGAACCCTATTGTATTTGTGTGTTTTTGATCTATGTATCTCAGTTGGAAGTTCATATTTTCATGTTATTTATGCTTTGTGAAACCTTCAGGTGCATATGCAGTATTTTGATGCACTTCAACTGATGGGAGGCAAGTGCCTTCCATGCTATTCGACCATGTGGGAAGGAGGTTACGCAGGTTCTTGATGACTTGGAATTCTGTATTTCAGTTGATGTTATACGCGTTCTTTTTCAAGTTTCTTCCGGTGTTCGTGATGTTTTTCAATATATAGGCATGACTTCCCATCCCATGCTGTTGCTAATCAAATTCTAGATCTCTTTCTTATTCTTCATGGTCTGCAGTTACTTCCAGGTTTTAACATCGTGGATTTTATTTTCAAGAAACTTCCATTTGCCATGGCCTTTTCATATGGTGTACTAGAAATTACCTCCAATGCAAGCTTGCTGGGTACAAGCTTTCATCATCTAAAGAATACGCCATATCCTAGTCTCTTAAACACAAACCTTTTTCATGGGAATTTCTGGTTCAGGTTACCTAAACACAAATGCTGCCATCCTTCCATGCTTCATTCCTGATGTGTTAAGGCATTGCAAGATTACCTAAAAAGTTAGCCTTCAGTTCATGTTTACAATTAACATTAACAAAATCTCAAATGCTGCCATCCTTCCATGGGAATTTCTGGTTAAGATTAACCAAACAAACTGCAAAAGTAGATGTCATGCAAAGAGGATTTCAAGTATACAGATGAAGAAGACCTGTAGAAAATCAGTACACAGATGCACCATATCATTATATCAAGCAGCATCCATCAAGTATCATTTGAAAATAGCTAGGCATTCATCAAGTATCATTATATATCTAGTATCATTTGAAGGAAATAAGACTTGACGTATACAGATGCACCATATCATCATATCAAGTAGCATCCATCAAGTAAGATTTGAAAATAATTGGACATCTATAGGTATCATATCATATTTTCTGCAATAAACATCATATTATATTTCAATGTAAAAGATATATAGGAGTACTTATCTATAAATGAATTTTAAACATATATTATAGCAAACTAAACGCTAATTGTAGACATAGATCAATGTATTAACACTATTACAACCATGTGATGGAGAAATTAGAGATCATTCATTTAGTAATAAACACCATGATAGCATAACATAGATTATAATAATTGTATATTTATCAAAGCAAATTATGTGACAAAGATTAATGTATTAATAGAAATTATACATTAACAGGGATTAGATCATTCATTTATCAAAGCTACAAGATGATCTTTATCAGAGAAATTACAGAGATTAATGTACTTAATCTCTTGTAAACAATAACAACAAGAGAAAGAGAGGAGGAAGATGGGAGGAAATGAGAATAAGCAAGATAGGAAGAATACAAGTGGTTGGCGGGAGAGGAGGAGAGTAGGAGAATAAAGGAGTCAAGAAGGAGAAGAATCACAATGGTCGTTGTCGAGCAAGAGAGGACATGAGGAGGAAAGCAGGAAAAGGAAAAAGGAGAGCACGAAAAGAGGAGAGGAGGTCACATACCACAATCGTCGTCGTCATGGATGACTCGTTGTCGTTAATGAGAAGGAGAGCAAGAGAAGAGTAGAGGAGGCTCGAGGGTTTGAGCGACGGAGGAAGATATATAGTTGGTGGCAAATTTTGTAAATATGAAAGGATTTTTTAAGTAATAACATAAATTATAGAATGACAAATGAGGGAAAAACCAACTTTTGATCCACAATTTTGGAAATGTACAAGAAACATTTTTTTTTTAAAGTTATACGATTCTAAGGAGTTTACTGCTACTTAAGCTATTTGAGTGAACCTTTGGGTAATTTCAGCTTTTGTAAAATGCTACATATCCTGAAGTTAGTCCAAAATTTTTGCAAAACAAACCCATAGATAATCAAAAAACTGGGTGTGCAAGTAAATGCCCAGATGAGCCTAAATGGGTTTTAACTAGTACACAGCCCAACATCCACCATGGACTGGGAGCCCAGATCTTGACATAACAAAGGGTTTTGCGGGGTTTTTGGCTTTTCGATCCTCCGCCGCTTCTCCATCTCCAATGCCGCCGTCGAAGGGGAAGAAGTCCTCGAAACCCTCGGTCACTCCACCTCCCTTCGACCGCTCCCCGTTCTCCCGGACACCGTCCACCCGGTCTCGGGGAGGAGGAGGAGAAGAAGAGGACGAGGAAACGCGATTGAGAACGCTGCTTTCCGTCGCCTCTGCGAAGTTCCCCAGTTTCATCTCTGAAACCGCCTTTATCGGGAGAGTTATCGATGTTGACTCGTCTTCACGGTACCAAGGAGGGGAGGCCAGGGTTTGGGTCTCCGAGGCCGCCATGGTCTCCTCATCCTTGCGCCCTGGCTTTCTTGTCTCGGTAATTTCGATAATCATGGTGTTGTTCTCATCAGTGTTTTGGTTCTATGTAGTAGTTTGTGGTGATTTGGTAGACGCTTGATTGTTGCAGTTGGATGTTTTCACGATGACACTGTTAACAGGTCTCGCTTGCTGCTTCAGATGGTACATTTCGAGACAGGGTCCCTCTGGATGGGTTTTCTGATGGAATCGCCAGACATTTTGGAGTTGAGAGTGTGAGTAGCGAGTCGAATGGAGCAGGGAATTACTTTGCTATTGCGACGGTGTTTCCTTCACGTAAGGTATAGAGCAAGTAGTTTTATTCGGTTCATTCTGTGAATGCTGGTTTGACCTCAGTAGAACATCACTGTTCATGATCGTTCTTCTTATGGGGGATGGAATGTAAAATGATTCTCGGGGATGAAAGTGCACTTGACACGTGTATTGTCTTAGTTAAAGCTTAGCAGTTGGCATTTTTGTTCTTTTGAATGCTGTTATGGTGCAAGCAGCATTCATGCCTTGACTTGAACAACTTTGGGCACTCGTTGATTATTTTGATGGAAGACTTAGAAGTTTTTAACATCATTCTATAATTTTTGTTTCATTGGCAATTTGTTATTATAGAAGCCTCTTGCAATACCTTTTTTTGGTTGCCTTTTTAGGTTATGAAGAGTGACGTCAAATTATCTCAGTGCCTTTCATGCACTATGGGCTTTCCCACTACTGGAAAAGGCATTTTTTTGTACCCCATCCAGAGCTTAACTAAAGACTCCGATGTGAATGGGAAGCAGAGCAACTTAACCAATATGGATGTTTACAAAGTCTTACTCAGCAAGTGCGAAGACCTTTATCTAAAGCTGGTTCGCATAAATGCTGCACTAATAGATCATGATGAGAGGACCTACCCTAGAGTATCCTCAGAATCAAGCCATATAGTCGGGCCAAATGGAAATACTTTGTCTCCAAGAACACCTTTATCCTATCTACGGAAATTATCTTCTCCTTCGCCAAGTCCTGTTTCCTCCTCTAGACACAAGGAGTCAACATCAAATCACGATACAGATTTTGATTTATCTGCTATAAGAATGTGGCTCAAGGATGAAAAGATTAACGGCATGCTGAAGGTTTATGCAGCTCGACGGTTATGTGGCCGTTATTTACTTGAGGGAAGTTTTGTGTCCTTTTCAATATGTGGAAAGGCATGCATGTTCGTTGTGGAGAGTGCAGGTCAACAGGTGGTGGATGGTTCTAGTCACCTTTCAACTTATCAAGGGGATCCTGTCTGGTCACATGATGAAACTCAAATGTCTAGCTTTTTGGAATCTGAGGATGCTGTTTTTATTGTAGGAAATAAAACAAAAATTTCTCTATTTGAATCTATACCCCCAAACTTGGTGTGCTCTGTGAAAGAAAACTTGCTAGCAGACAAGTCTACAGGAGAAGACTTAAAGAAGAAAACAATGAACACTCTTCCGAAGCTTGGGGGCCTATCTAAAGAGGTTTCCATTTTGAAGGAAATCATCAAGTTCTCTCTAACACGTATTGACTCTCTCCCAAGGTTTGAAATTCTAATCATTTTCATTCTGATGTTACACTTGTTCCTTATTTTACGTTAAGCACCATTTACACACATTTCTTATGCTAATGAATACTAGTATAACCTCATTCAACCATTTTGATAAACTAATTGGTATTTGTTAACATTTTTCTATGTAGAGCTTTCAATTGATTTATGTGGGAACAAGTGTCTCTATAGTGTCAAGTTTTTTGCTTGTTATACATATTTAGAATGATGCTTGATCAAATGTCCAGGAAGAAAAGTAATTTTAGTGAAGCATTGTGAACCTATGTTGTGCATTCGTATTGGAAGTATTAAACGTCTATATTGTACTTTGTTTATGCTCTGTAGTTTATTTAATATTTGATTAAATTGTCATTTAGTTGAATAATTGGATCTTTATTTTCATGTCATACATAGGCAAATTTTCAGGTAAGGTCCGTCTTTACTTTTAATTGGTAAGGTCCTTCATTTTATACAATTAAAATAAATCCTATGTTTAGTTGTTTTTAATGTTTTAAATATTTTTTTTTATGTTATCATTTTCAAACATTGGTAGTTATGTTGCATCATATCAATTACTTTCTCTTTTCACGTCTGTGATCCACGTATGGATAGTTGGTTTATCAATCGTGGGCTGATTTCATGGAAGGTAAGATACCAATCACACATTGTTACAGGAAATTAAGATATTGCAATTAACGTACGGTTATTTTTGTAGTGAGAAACTGTCATAATTTGTGTTGATTTTTTTATCTTATACATGGCCCATCTTTTAGATTGTAAGTGTAACTAACATGTGTAGATTTAACGGAAGTGGAAAGATATTTATAATGCTTTGGCGTAATTTACGGGACATTACTTAACTGATTTACGTTTTTTTATTTTCATTGGATGATTGTGATGATATATTGGTGTTTATAATGGATGGACAAGATGGAAGGCCTTACCAACAAAAGTAAGGACCGTCCTTACCTAATATTAACACACACACACACACACACACTCTCTCTCTCTCTCTCTCTATATATATATATATATATATATTCTTTTTGTGTTTTTTATAATTTGTCGCCTTACTTCAAATCGGGCTGTCGCCTTGGCTCTTGTCTCAAGTGTTTCGATAGGTGGGGTCACCTTGACATGCCTTTCCCCTTTATTACTTTGATTTTTAGTCATTTGATATATCCAATATTTTTTGTTCTTCAGCTAGTTTTGGACAATTTAATGGATCTTACTTTAGGAATGGTTTACACAATACATTGCTTTTGTGCTTTTAAGTTAACTAATCCATTATTTTGATTGTCTAGATACAAAGGAGTTCTTCTTCATGGTCCACCCGGAACAGGCAAAACATCTTTAGCCTCTTATTGTGCCCACGGTGCGGGTGCTAACTTCTTTTCTATTAATGGCCCTGAGGTTGTAAGTCAGTATTATGGAGAAAGTGAGCAAGCACTTTGTGAAGTTTTCAGTTCTGCTAGAAGAGCAGCCCCTGCTGTGGTTAGATTCTGAATCCTGGCTCGCCACTAGATCTTATACAGTATGCTCTGATTTTTTTTGGTTTTATTATATACATTACAACCTCAAAGTACTTTTACTTTTCTTAGGGTGTCAAGTTGATTCTGTTGGAAGTAGAAAAAGTGGTTTCCAGTGATGTTCATATTTGCCTTTTTTTTAGTTTAAAATTTTATTTTTTGATATATTTTGTGCTTGAATATTGGTTGCTAGAACATTGGGCTTAAATGTTTACACATCAAAGTAAAAAAAATAATCTGATGTAATTAGCCCTAAAGGGATTTTCGTATCACAAAAGAAAAAAAATTACTAAATGCTTTTAGTGCCATCCTAAAATCCAGTATCCATTCAAAGAAGCTGGCAAATAAATGGAAGGCTGTTTCTGCCTTGACTCTACATAGTGGAAGAGCTTTGGTGGCCGTGGAGAATGTCATTCTCAAAACAACTAATATAAAAAGGTTAATTATTTTTCTTGAACCTGGCATGGTGGAAGACCATGATGAGTATTACTTCAGGTAGCAATAAAGTTGGTACGATTTCCCATTGCTAAATCTTTTAACTCAAACAGTGACGCCATGCATTAGTTGAAAGTTTGAAACATTCAAGCCCTAATTTAAACTTGCTGCCGCAGTTCAGAGAGAACCAATTACTGTTTAGGGGTTTCTTTTATGCAGATTAACCAGCTTATTGATATAAGAAATTTTTTTGTCTTTGTTGGATTTGTCAGTGTTAGATTTAGAGAGAAACAATCAATCTTCTATTGCTAAAGGAGAGGATTACACATATATAGACTCACTATTGATATAGGGTATATGGATATCCATTTACCTACTAATATAATGATCATATTTAACATTTCTCATGTTGGAGTATATATATCCATCACGTCTAATTTGTTACATAGAGATTCAAATACATCAACTCCTAAGGCTTTAGTAAAGATATCGATAATTTCTTCAAAACATAGGGAGTAGACATGAATCCTTTCACAACTAAGATTGTGCTTGTTTAAACTTTAAAGATGTCTTTCAGTTCCCAAACTATGGAAACCATCATTGTAGTTGCTTTTCACTGTAGATACTACAATAACTAGCTCCCTCCTCTCAACTCCTCTTATTGGGTGTGTTTGCTAAAACGCAGCTCTCTTAGTTTCTTGATGGACCTCCCCGAGATGGTTCCCTCCGTATTAGAGGTTGTTGTCAATGAGGTGATTGGCTAGGTCGTGAATGATCTCGTACTTGCAAGACCATATGGGGACTCTCGCCATGGTGGCAAGCATGTTGAAGAGAGCTCAGGCGATCCATATCGTCCTGTCATCGTTGGGTTTGCAATATGATGGCAGAGGAAGGTCGAGGGAGGTGTGGAAGGGTTTGGTGAGGGATATAGTGATGGAAAGGAGGAGGCAAAGGAGGAAGATGAGGGCAAGAGGATGAGGAGTTAGTGGCAGAGGGAGGAGGAGGAGGTAGTGGGGAGAGAGTAGGAGAGGAAGTGGGGGAGGAGTTTGGATGGGATGAGGATGAAAGCGCAAGAGTTGTCTACGACCGTTACTTAAATGTAGTGTTATCTATAATGTTGGGAGCGAAAATTTTCTCCAGTAATTCTTCGATGTCGACGTTTGTTTGAGGAATTCAACTGTCATTAGGAGCTATAGTTATTGGAGTGGAAGGAGTTAGGGAACAAATGTTGCCTAAGTCTTTAACGAAATGAGAGTCAACTTCGATATGTTTGGTTCGCTCGTGAAATATAGGATTATTTGTAATGAAGATAGCTACTTGATTGTTACAGTCCATAGGCATAAGAGTTTGACCTAAGAATCCAAATTCATTTAATAACAACCGTAGCCATATTATTTCACATGTTGCATTAGAATGGAAAATTACATTCTGTCTCTTACTGCGTCAAGTGATCATATTCCCTCCAACATTAGTACAGTAACCATAAGTAAACTTTCTATCAATTTTATGTTCTACATGGTTAGAATTAGAGAAAGTTTTAATATTCAAATGTTCATGTTTCCTATAGAATAGACTTTTCCTGGAGCTCCTTTGTTGTAAGGCAGTGCATGAAAGGTTCTTATCCAATGAACCTCTTTGGGTTCATGCATAAATTAGTTCAGTAGGCCTATAACATCGGTTATGTTTGGACTAGTTACTGTCAAGTAAATAAGTTTGCCAATAATTTGCATGGATCCTCCAAAAGCTCAGAAGAATCATCTTAATCATCCCAAAAATCTAGATTTGGGACAATTGGTGTAGACTTTGGCTTACACTCCAACAAGCCTGTCTCTTGTTGTAGATCAAGTGCATATTTTTTCAGTAATAGCACTAATTTGCTTTTCGGAAAACTCAATCCTCAATAAGTATCTTGATTGTCCTATATCTTTCGTAACCAAGTGACTTCCTATATATATCTTCGTCTCTGTATTACCCACTGTGTCACTACCTGTAAGTAGAATATCATTAATATAAACAACTAGTGTTATACACCCATTCTTTGTTTTCTTGTTGATGATAGAGTGATCAACAACACGACGTCTAAAATCTACGGTCATAACAGTCTAATTGAGTTTCTCAAATCAGGCTTTAGGATTATATATAGCTTTTTTTAGGCGGTACACTGTATTCTCCTTTAGAAGGTTGTTTCATCAAGACCTGTTCAGACAGATCACAAAATGTTCTTTATATCTAGGTAGTGTATGTCCCAATGCTAATTGATAGAAATTAACAATAAAACATGAATAGAATTGAGACAAGCAATAGGTGAGGTAGAACTATCAATAGGGATTAAAAAAGGTATAGACGTAGACTTCACTGGTGTGGAAGAAGGGAAGTGGGGTATGGACTTAGTGAAAGTGACATCAACGGAAATCATGTACTTTCGTGAATGTAGATAGTAACAAAAGTATCTTTTCTGAGTCCTAGAGTACTTTATAAAAACACACTTGAGAGTTCTAGGAGCTAACTTGTCAAGTTTAGGTGAGTGATGTGAATATAACAAACACAACCAAATACTCTAAGAAGAAGATGAACAATCTCATTAGGACACAAGCGATGGAAAGAAATGTCTCCAAAAAAGACAATTGATGGTTTCCTGTTGATCAAATATGTAGTAGTAAGAATAGCGTCAGATCAGGAAAATTTTCATCTGAGTTATAAAAGTACGTATAACATCCAAAATGTGACAATGTTTATGCTTAACTATCTCTTTTTGTTGTGAGATGCGAGGACAAGATATCGTGAAAAGCACAGAACTCAGATCACACATATTCTAAAGCATTATTAGTACGAAAGAAGCAAGTAGTAGTAGAAAATTAAGTCTTTATTTTATTGAATTTTTTTTTATTACAGTAGGTATATGAGATCTATCTCGAAGCAAATAAACTCATGAAATTCTAGAGTAATCATCCACAAAGAAAATATAGTTGCAAAAACCTATCACAGACAGTACTCAAGTTGGTCTTGAGATACATGTGTAAATCAAGTTAAACGAACTTTTACTAATAAAAGTAGATGAATGACGAAAGATAACACAGTGATGTTTACCTAACTTACAAGACTTACAAGTAA
This sequence comes from Posidonia australis, assembly GCA_024699735.1. NCBI lineage: Eukaryota > Viridiplantae > Streptophyta > Magnoliopsida > Alismatales > Posidoniaceae > Posidonia > Posidonia australis. The sequence continues at coordinate 15,959 of JAMKQA010017789.1, read as the reverse complement.
AAGACTCAACAGTTATCGATGACATTATTTGTTGTAACTTACTACGACACGAATGATCAAGATGACAATGTTACAAAAAGAAAACTTAACATTTGACACAGAACATAGTAGTTCCATTGGAATCTCGTCCCAAATCAGCAGATAAAGGCCTTTTTCAGCTTTACGGTTCAAACCAAACCTCTTCTATGTCTGTAGGTCTTGAACGCCATAATGATACGAAAAGAAAGTTACAAAACAGAATAGGATTTTTGTAATGGTACTAATAGATAAAAGATTAACAGAAAAATTTGAGACATAAAGAACTTTGTCTAGTGGCAAATGGGAGGAGGCCTAAACAAAATCAACCTTAATCATTGAACACTGACCTCCATTGGCGTTAGAAATAGAGTTGATATCAGATAATTGTAGAAATAGAGTTGATATCATATAATTGTAATAATCTAAAAAAGAAGTCATGATTACCTGTTATGTGAGTGGTGACTCTTGAATCTATAATTTAGGTGTTGTCCTAAGATGTTTGGAACTGATGGTAGTGCTCATACTCTTACGAAGGAATGACAATTGGCTTTGGTGTCGTTGTATCATTGGTGGAGGTAGTTGCTAACGCTTGCTGCGTGCACTCAGGTCTTCCAAACTCTGCCCAATGCTTCTCAGACACGTGGTTAGAATGATCATAATTCTCACTATGTTTGTTACCCCTGATTGGATCTTGAAGTACGTCTTCCCCTGAAGTGCGACCTTGGTTATGTCTACGTCTACATTCATGGCTAGTGTTCAACATGGTAGTTTGATCTAGCACAAAAGTGGGGACCTTAGTAGAAACATGTATCGCATGGCCAAACGTAGATAACAGAGATGGAATCATATCAGTAGTAAGGATATAAGTATGGATCTGGGAAGCAATATATAGACAAAGCTCGAAGAGAAACTTGATAATGACCAAACCATCACGATTCTCCTTAAGAATCTTTGGATCAGGACAATTGGCTGATGGATATCTAGTTCATTCATAAGAGATCGAAGTGACGTATAAAACTCCTAAGTAGAATGATCTCTTTGTTAAAGAGAGAAGAACTTTTCATATATCTCAAAGACTCGAGATATGCTTTTCTTATAGCCATATGTTTACTTTAACACATCTCATATTTTTTTAGTCGGAGTCAAAAACATAACATCTGAGGCAATATTGCGTTCTATGTTGTTTACAAGTCATGATATAACACCATATTCAGTGGCAAATCAATCAACATATAAGGATTCTTTTCAATAAGAGGAAGGTCTGTAATATGGTGTGCTTTTCGATGAGCACCGAGAAACATAGTAAAAGATTTAGACCACAATAGACAGTTGTTATCATTGAGTTTGACAATGGTCGCAATAAGAATTCACAGCCAAGCATCACCAGTAGCATTGGAGGCAGAAGAGGAGGTCATGCTACATACCACCACGACAAGCAACAATTACAAACACACGAAGTAGGTTGGCCTGTACACACAAGAAACACTTTTGCCATTTCAGAGAAGTGAGAAGGAGCAAAAGAATTCGTGGAGAGGAGGCGAAGAAAAAAGAAGACGAGATGGCCTATACCAAGTAGATTGCTTGCAAGTCCATTGGAGGGAAGGCCCTTAGGAAGCAACTCGTCCTGTTGGGGGTGGAGGATGACTTGTCAATGATCGTAAAAAGACGGCAGGTCGTGCCAACACAATTGAAGCAAACACAAATTTTTATGGGTTGTAAAGTTTAACGGTTTAGATGGCCGACTAAAAGAAAGGAGATGGAAGTAAGAGAGGAGTCAATAAGGGGAAGAGAGCAGTTGGTAGGTGTCGGCGGTGAGGGAGGGAGGGCGCAAAGACCAACGGTGAGGGGGGAAGGTTGGAAAGGTTGGCGACATAATCGTCTAGGGTTAGGTTTTTTTTTCCCTTTTTTAGGCTTGTACTTTTGATAGTATGTTAGAATTAGAGAGAAACAATCAATCTTCTGTTACTAAAGGAGAGGATTACGTATATATAGACTCACTAATAACATAGGATATATAGATATTCATTTACCCACTAACATGATGATCTTATCTAGTACATAGCTTTGTAGTATTTTAGCATGTTAGACTTGTTGTGTAGGGTTATGTATGTGTGTTTATGTAATAGGGTTATTGGATATTTATTTATATCCACTTCTATATATATATTTGTAGCCCTTTTGATTAAGGACCTTTCTTTTCTCTCCCTTTACATGGTACCAGGAAAAAACCCTAGGTCCTCCTTCCATCGTCGACCACCACTCTACCTTCCCTTGTCGGCGTTGTCTAGGTCTTTTGGCCTTTTTCCCGTTGCCGTTTAAGGTTTCCAGCCTTGTCTCTACCTTCGTCTAAGGCTTTTAGCCCTTCCTCTACCGCTGATTAGGGCTTCTAGCCCTTCCTGCACCATTAGTCAGGCTTTTAGCCCTTTCCAACAGCCCTTCAAGGCTGTTCTCTCCTCCAATAGTTGTCGAACAGGTCGATTTCCCTATTTCCTACCATCGACAGCCTGATCGACGATTTTTGCTATTGAGGAGTCCATGAGAAAGGTTGTTTTTTTTGTTCATCTCCTATTAAGGGTGGAATTTTGTTGTCCACCTATCCTGCTACCTTTCATATTGTCTTGGGCTATCCAAAAGCCTCTTTTCTATCTTTTGGGGGACTATTGCCTCATCGAATATCATCGATTTGACTTCGGATAAGTCTGGATGGATTGACATTCCTCGAAAATAGTCATGGCATCCAAAGAATCACTTTTTAAAAGCCTCAGTGGAACCTCTAAGAAATTGAATGGGAAGAACTATTTACTGTAGGCACAGAATTTTCAGACCTTCATTGCTGCTCATTGCAAAATCAAACACTTCACACAATCACCTTGGTACGTAGATGACTCAACGATAGTCTCCTGGATGGTGAACAGTATGGATTTGAGTATTGCACGAGGAGCGATGTTTCTACAGCCTGCGAAAAGAATCTAGGATACCCTGAAGTAGATGTATAGTTACGAGAAGAACATCTCCCGTGTATTTGAGATATATAAGTAGATATTTACATTACACATGGTAGACAACTTAGTTTAGGATCACTTTGTTACTTTTCTGGCTCTTCTGGATGTGCTTGATGTGTATCAATCGTTGACATTTGATGTTACTACTATGCGTCGATATCATGAGGAGTTAGCGGTTGTAGTTTATTTTTCTAGTTAGAGTCGAGCTTTTGTCTCATGTTCAAAGGTAGATTCTTGGTGCGGACTCAATACCAGATCTTGAAACCATCTTCTCCTGTGTTCTGTGTATCTCCATCGGTGTTGCTGTTTTTATTTGAGATCACTTCGCCATGGCTATTGCTTGTGGCCGCAGTTGTAGCTCTAGTCTAGGAGGGTCGACGTAGACGTATAGATAGCTGAGGTTGCCTGTCATGTGAGTGTTGTGGTCACACAAATCATAGATCAAGTTGCTATTAGGAGAAGTTTAAGGGACCTGATTGGACACAAGTTTCTACTGAGACATAAAGTACGTCTGTTGCAGATACTTTTACTGTTAGTACTTCGACAATGATTCTATCTCAAGAGGAGTACACTTAGTTTCTTCAGTTCTGAGATCGTCAGTCCTCCTTTATCATGGCATCACATGCTAGTGCTCTTGCCTCAGGTACTTCTACCTTATTAGTCTCTAGAGACAGTTCTTAGATTATAGGCTCATGAGCATCATCCCATATGACAGGTACTATTGACTTTTTTACTTGGCTATCTCAATTACTTGATGTTAGATTTATTGTTATTGTTGACGATAAGATTTTTCGTGTTTCAAGACAAGACACTATTCGTGCTACATCACAATTGATATTAGATAAAGTTTTCTATATCCTTAACTTTCTTGTTAACCTCTTATTCATTACTGTCATTATCAAACTACTACTTTGTTATGTGACTTTCTTTTCCTTTCACTGTATCTTTTAGGCTCTGCGAATGGAGAAGAGGATTGGTTTGGGTTTAAACAGGACAGGGGCGTCTACCTACTGGTTAAAGATGAACTACCTCATTGGCATCTATAATGGAACTGTCAATTTTATGGCATCGTCGCTTGGATTATCCATCTCATCAAAAATCACAATAGGCACTTCCTTAGGTATCTGTTTCTTCTTTTAATTGTCAATCTTGTGAGTTAGGTAAGCACCATCGTATTACATTTCATGGTCTTTGTCTTGTTTGTGGTCAGAGTCTTTTTGAGTTAGTACGTTATGATGTGTGGGATTCTGTTAGGTCATCTTTTGTATCTAGTCATAAATATTATATTGTATTTATTAAGTATTTTTTCATGTCTCATGAGTTTATTACTCTCAAAGTTTTTTACACTGATAATCTCTTGGAATTTACTCAATTGAGCTTACAAAGTTGTTACGAGTCTCTGGGTGTTATGCATCAAACCACTTGTCTACACATATATCAATAAAATGGTATTATTGGGTGTTATGCACTGATAATGTCTTGGAATTTACTCAAATGAGTTTACAAAGTTATTATGAATTTGTGGGTGTTATACATAAGATAACTTGTCTACACACATATAAGTAATATGGTGTTACGACTTTCTATTTTATTAATCGTATGCCTTCCACGTCATTTGACTAGAGATTCGATTGCTACCGTTACATCCAGACATGGAGTTCTTCCCTCTTCCTCCATGAGTCTTTAGGTATGTTGTCATTGTTCAGGATTTGACTCCAATTCTTTATAAATTGGCTCCATGATTTACTTGATGTGTGTTTATTGAGTATTCTCGTACTCTCGTACTAAGCGAGGATATGAGTGTTTTGTTCAATCTACTAGAAAGTATATTGTGTTTGTAGATGTTATCTTATTTGAGACTTGGAGTTTCTTTGATAATATCGACTCTCTGTCAAAGAGCATTCTTTTGCTCTCTTTAATAGAGTCCTGTGATGCTGATGCTGTTGACTTTACTACTGTGGAAGAAAAAAAGGTGTCTCATCTTGTACAAGTATATCATTGACGCGAACGATCTCCTTTATTATCCTCAGTCACTACTTCTTCAACGTCTGTAGATTTATCACCTACATACCTTAACATGGTAATTGTCCTTCGGAAACGTACACTTGCCATCACTATCCATTCTATTATAAATTTTGTTACTTACGATAAATTTCATCGTATCTTTTGTACCTTTGTATTGTTCATTTCTAAGTCACTTCCTAGGAGCTACCAAGAGACTCTTACTACTTCATTGAAAGGCAACTATGGATGAGGAAATGCATACATTAATGTCACGTGACACATGGGATTTGGTTTCTAGACCTGTAAGATTTAACATAGTTACTTGTCGATGGGTGTTTATTGTAAAGTATAAGTCAGATATTCTGGTGGACAAGTACAAGGTTCGTCTGGTAGCATGTGGATTCACACAGGAGTATGACATTGCTTATGTAGAAAACTCTTTACTAATAGTACGATTGAACTTCATAAGAGTCATTCTTTCTATTACTATTAATCAGTTTTGGGAGTTTAGTCCGTTAGATGTGAAGAATACTTTCCTGTACGATGATTTTACGGAGCACGTGTTTATAGAGTAATTTTTACGGTGTGTTGTTCAGGAGCATCATGTTTTTTACTCATTTTTTACTTAGGAAAGTAATTTATAGTTTCAAGCAAAGTCTACGTGTTTGGTTTGAGAAGTTTAGTAATATTGTTGTTAGTGATTTTCGACCTTATGCTGTTGGTTACTTTGTTTTTTACAGATGGACTGAGAACGGTTGTGTGATACTTGTTGTATATGTGAATGATATTCTGTTGAGCGATAGTAATATTATAGACATTACAAAAGATTACTTGTAGGCATACTTGGTCATAAAGGACGTGGGTTGATCTGAGTACTTATTGGACATTGAATTTGCTTATGTTAGTGATAGGATAGCACTATCTCAAAGAAATTATACATTGAACCTCTTGCAAGAGAGAGATTTGCTGGGGTACAAATCAGAGACCACTTTATTTGATTAGAGCTTAGACTTTTAGGATAGTTTGTCATTACTTCTTGAAGATACTGGTAGATACAGGCATTTGATTGGGAAATTGATTTATTTGATTATTACACAATCAGATATTACATGCATTGTTGGTGTATTTAGTCTGTTTATACATGAGTTGAGGACAATACATTGGTAGGAAGCTTCACGAGTGTTATCTTACATTAAGAAAGTCCTTGGTAAAGGATTGGTTTATAGGAAAAATAGTCATTTGCACATTGAGACATATTTAGACTATAGGTATGTAGGGGATAGAGGAGATTAGAATTTTACTTTAGGCTATTGCTTTTATGTTAGAGACAACCTTGTTACGTAGTGCAGTAAGAAATAGAATGTCATCTCCAGATCTAGTGTTTAATCCGAGTATCGATCCATGACACAGATTGTTTGTGAGATGATGTGGCTTCATTCATTCTTGATAGAGTTCGGTTTCTTCGTGGATGTGCCTATGCTCATGGATTGTAATAATCAGGTTGTTTTCTATGCTGCTAACAATCTAACTTTTTATGAGTGTATCAAAGATATAGAAGTGGATTGTTATTATGTTCAGGATATGATGATGAAGGGAATTATTTCTACTTCCTACATATAGTCATCAAATTAATTTGTTGATATTTTCACAAAAGGACTTAGTGTTGGACCTTATGATTCTCTTTCTACCAAGTTGAGTATAATAGATACATATGTTTTAGCTTGAGGGTGAGTGTTGGACTTATTGTGTAGAGTTATGTGTGTGTGTTTATGTTATAGGGTAATTGGATATTCATTTATATCCAACCTTATACATATATTTGTAACCCTAATGATCAAGGACCTTTCTTTTCTCTCCCTTTACATTATTCGTTTGTCATTCATGTTCTACATTTTCTTTACTGTAGTTCCTTGATCCAAATGTTCTTAAAATTTATAGCAAAACTTCATTATTAGGAGCCTCTGATTTTGTGCAACCATGGTATGTGGCAGAGGAGTATAGCAGAATCTCACACGTAAATGTATATCATGCAGGAGTTCTTGCATGTTGTTCTTTCATGATACACTTCATCTGTCAAAGCTTGAAAATTTCCTGTTTTCGCTACTGCAATGCTTCAGGAATAACCTGCCTGTAGTTGCATTTTTATCATCGTGTCTGGGGATTTAATGATATTAGGCTATAATTATTTTGCCTCTTTCAAGGTGTTCATTGATGAGTTGGATGCTATTGCCCCAGCACGAAAGGATGGAGGTGAAGAGTTGTCTCTGAGAATGGTGGCAACGCTGCTGAGCTTGATGGATGGCATTACTGAAACTGAGGGGGTGCTTCTCGTTGCAGCTACGAATAGACCGGATAGTATCGATCCTGCCTTGAGACGACCTGGTAGACTTGATCGGGAAATTGAAATAGGTATATGTATTGTGGATTCTATTCTTAAAGTGGTTGAAATTTCCCCCGTGTATTCTGTATAAAAATGTTCTGGATTAATTTTAGGTTGTATTTATTCAGCCTGGAGAACTCAATGAAAATACAACTTTATTTAAAAAAATGGAAATCCAACTTATTGAGAATATATGCTCTATGTAGTGTTGGCTAGTAGCTCAGTTATGATAATCTAATTATTTGAAACAACGTCCAATCACCTTTACCTACAAAAAGGTTTGATGCCTCACATTTCTTCCATAAGCATATATTATAAATTCATAATAATGTGAAGCGATGAAGTTTGCAGAAAATATGGTTTGAGAAAAAGGAACTAAATTGATTAACAATAGCCTCCACCGTTACTTATAAATGGTAGATTTATATAACTGGATCATATGGAAACGGATCGTAAACTCGTTTCTTATAACTACTATAATAAATTGTGCTTGGTCCTCTCATGAAATAATTGGTTGTTAGCAATAAAGTTGTCTTGTTGCCCAATCATGGCTTCATAGGATCGATGTATTATACAGCAAGATCTTGCAATAGGCACTTCAACCTTATTAATTCATGGTATGGGCCATGGTTCTGTACTTCTCCTCATCACTGGACTGCCATGGTTTTCTTCATACCCTTCCAAGTCACCAAGTTGCCAGCAACAAAAATATAGTAAACAACTGGTGGTCTTCTTGTCTGACTTTGACCCTGCATAATTGGCATCTAGATGTGCAATAGAGTCAGGATTCATGTGGCACCTGAGGACAGTACAAACGATGTTTGGCAGGAGAACACTTGTTATACCCAGAACATGTAGGCCAATCTCCCGATGACACAAAGTGGGCTTCTCATATAGAGGCTAATCATCCCATTCCCAAAAGTGATATAGGTTTGGTAACAGTGTGGTAAATGAGTTTTCTAGTGAGTCATTTGTAATGGGAGTTGTCCTCTTATCCCTAAGTCCATCAGACTACAGACACAGACTCAATTCTGCAGGAGTGACTACAACTATAGGAGATGCATAAGACCCTTCCTTTGAGACAGCACCACACATTTATACGCTTCTCTCTCATCTTATTTGCTAATATTTACTTTATATGTGTCATTCTGTTCTCTCTCATCTTGTTTGCTAATATTTATTTTATATGTGTCATTCTGTTTGTAGTGTTTATGGTTTTCTTGGGTCTTTGTAAAGAAACTTAAACCTTCTTTCTGTTTAGCTATTTCTTTTTTTAAGGTTTGGTATTGATATGTTAATATAAAGATGAAAGATCTTTGTTATTTGCATATTGTATAGTTTTTAATTAGGTTTTATTTTCTAACTCCATGTTATTCTTGGATCTACTTTCAGGAGTGCCTTCTCCAGGTCAGAGGTTGGAGATACTTGCCACTGTTCTTGATGAAATGTATCATTCTCTCAGTGACAACGAAATTCAATCTCTGGCTTTTGCTACACATGGGTTTGTTGGTGCTGATTTGGTTGCCCTTTGCAACGAGGCTGCAATGTTTGCTCTCCGGCGCTATATTGCTTGTAAAAGATCAAGCAGGTTGGCAGTAGACCAGTACAACATGGATCAACTTCCCCATTGTAGTGGACGCTCAGTTTCTTCCCAAGACAATAGCTTGTCTTTCGGGGGTCCATTGGATTCTGTCTCACTTTCACTATCTAAAATGGTTCTGTCACCTAATCATTGCTCATCCGGTTCTGAAAATGTGCTAGAATGTAATAGTACTCTTGGTATGATTTATCCACAAGATTGTGTCAGTTTGGAGGACTCTATGTTTAAAGTTACTGTTGAGGATTTTGAGAAAGCTAAATCAAAAGTGAGGCCAAGTGCTATGCGAGAGGTACCATATTGTCTATCAACTCTCCAATGTTTTCCTGCATATCCTTGTACGGTGAAGTTTGATGATTGTATCTTACTGCTTTTTCTTCATTTAACTCTATTACCAAAGTGATGACTTTAATGGTGATTTGTCTGCTCCAGTTCCTGTATTTTAATTAAGGTTTCATAGTGGCCTTTTATGCATTTGCCTTTTGAAGGAAGTCTTGAAAATATTTTTTTCTCTTTTTGCAAATTTCTAGTTTCCTTCTCTTTCCACTGTTATGATGTGGTCATTGGTTAGTGATTTCCTATTGTCTCCACTTTAACTGTGATGACTAAGCTATCTCAGAATCACACAAATTGTTGATTTTAGCAAATGAATTAAGCTTATGTTTTTTTTCTTCTGGTTCCATACAGTAGTGGACTAGCGGGTGTATTGAAGAATGATTACCATGTGCACTGATCCGTGCAATGTGTAGATTGCCTTTTGTTTCTTGCTGAAGGCTCTCTTGGAATTCATTATTGATTTGATGAAATTGGTAATGTCAGGAATATATTACTGCATTAGAATGAATGCCTGACTGTTTATATACCACTTACCAGGTAATGCTTGAGCTTCCAAAGGTGTGTTGGGATGATGTGGGTGGTCAAATGGAGATCAAGAAACAACTGATTGAAGCTGTTCAGTGGCCACAAATGAATCCAGATGCTTTCAGACGTATTGGTATTTGTCCACCAAGAGGACTTCTATTGTTTGGTCCTCCAGGATGTAGTAAGACATTAATGGCACGTGCCGTTGCTTCAGAAGCAAAACTCAACTTCCTTGCAGTGAAGGGACCGGAGCTTTTCAGTAAATGGGTTGGAGAATCTGAAAAGGCTGTGAGGTCCTTGTTTGCCAAGGCTAGGGCCAATTCTCCATCAATAATATTTTTTGATGAAATTGATGGTCTTGCTGTCACTCGTGGCCAGGACAACGATGGCACTTCTGTTGCTGATAGGGTTCTGAGTCAGCTTCTTGTTGAATTAGATGGTAAGTCTATTCTGCAGTGGAAGTCTATATCTTGGTTAAGAGAGAACCTATTCTTCCTGGCTTCTGATTTTATTATTATGTCTTTTTAAGCAAACTATTCTGGTAGAGTGGTAGTCCTGTAGACAGTATCTGGAAGCTGGGTATCAGTTCGATGCTGATGATTTTCATCACTTGTTTTATATTATTGTAAAACTGTACTTACAAAAGGTTGCCGTCCTATATAAACAATGAATATTCATATGGACTTGCAAACTATGCATTGCCATTTTCTGGGTATATCTGATGAAATTACTTATCCTAGCATGAACTGTTTTTATAATTAAGTCATTGCTGAATTGTTCTTATCTTTTTAATAAAACATTTCGACTTTTGCAGGTTTAGATCAGATAGCGGGAGTTACTGTCATTGCCGCAACCAATCGTCCTGACAAGATCGATCCAGCTCTTCTAAGATCAGGTTCTGCTCTTCATGCTTTTGATATTTTTGTTAAGTTGACTCATTCACACCTGTGTTGTGTGAACTTGATATGGCCATATGGCGATTCTTTGAGGCATTTCAACCTTCAGCATGCCTTGCTTTGTTTTTCAACCTTCTGCATGGCTTTTCTCATCTAGTTGCTATCTAAAGTTTCATTTGCACAGGACGCTTTGACAGGCATTTAGATGTCAAACCGCCAAATGCATTCGATAGGCAAGCTATATTTCATATTCATATGCGAGGCACGCCTTGTAGTGGTGATGTTACTGTAAGGGACCTTGCTTGTCTTACGGATGGCTATACTGGTGCTGATATAAAGCTGATATGCAGGGAAGCTGCTATTGCTGCACTAGAAGTATGTTGCTAATTACTCAGGCTTGATTATCTATTCTTACGTTGGCCCGGTTTTCTTTCATCTATCGTTGGCACTAGAGCATTTATCTATTCTGTATATTCTTTAGGCGTTGAGATGCCTGTTTGAACTTTTGACCTCAACAGGAGAGCTTTGAAACATCTGAAATATCAATGAAACATTTTAAGATGGCCATTGGAAGAGTGCAGCCAACTGACACTGGGTTCTACCTGAAAATATCTGAAAAGTTCAGAAGATACGTTGATACCGGGGAAGCAAGAGATCGATGATTTGTCCATATTCCAGAAGCAAGAAAGGAGTATGATGGTTTTTCTTATACAAGATTATTTATACCATGCTTTTTTAAGTAGTGTACTGATAATCATCTGTAGATAGACGTGCGAGCTCTGCATTCAAGCAGTGCACAATTTTGCCACCATAGAAAGTTTTGGGCAAAATAAGGTTCATTCCTATGATTGACTTGTAAACGTCATATGAGTTTTTTTGGACGATATATTATTTATGTATATATGTTCAATATGTAACATGTACCAGTTGAATGGAATCCTCCCACAAGAATAACACACACGTTCTCGTGAAATGCTACAGTTACATTTATGGCGAATAGTCATCGGAAATTCTACAGTAGTCGTTCCTCCAAAAGTCTCCCAAAACCTCCACTCATGCGAGTTTCGTAGGAAAAACACCGATTTTGACTGGGCGATGTTCAAAGTCAGTCTTGTGGAGAATGAACCTTCTTCGATCTTGCTGTTTGTCAAGGTACACTGTCGTTTGGTAAAATCTAGAACCTCTTCTGTCCTGATGGCCTCTGATCAGGGGCGTCGGGTGAGGAAAGAGCTCTCTTCCTCCTCAGATCTGGGATCTGATCCTAGTCGTCTGTGAAACTTTTCCCCTTCTCCGCCCTACACTCTTAGGGTTAGATCCATCTCGGACGACCTCCGATTGTCCAAATTTGGCCTCTTGTCTGTTAAATATGGGATTGTTTTATTTTTGAGATTTTATTCTGGACATATCGTTGATATTATTGTGGATTGCTTATGCTTTAGCAATTTTTTATCTCCGAATTGGCTAAATATGTTGGTTTCTTGTTCTTTAAGTTCGGATTTTATGTCTGTTTATGGTCTTGTGATTTATGAATACTTTTCCTCTTCTATAGTTGGAACATCTATTTTTTCTACTCTAGATCGATTGCTTACAACACCTTGGTCTGATTCCGGGGATGTTTCTCGCTCCCTTGGCGATGTTTGATCAGAACCGTCATCTTATGTTAGTTTAGACCTCTTTTTTTTCTCTTCAGTTCCGGCGAAAATTCTCCCACCGGTGGGTCGTCGGAGCGAGTCTTCTCGCTTTTGTCGGTGCGAGACTGATAAGTCAGATCTCTCTGGCTTGGCAGGTCGCCCTGCATTCTTGAGCTCCGTGTGGGGTTATTCTCGGTATCTTTCTCCTAATTTAATTGAGGTCATTAATTCAAATCGGCTTAATTATCAGGGGATTAATTGTAATACCTGCATTAACTCCGTTAATAACTCTAATTTATTTGTTCCCGTTGATTTGGTGGGGCCCCCTTCTCTCTGCGTGACAGACGACGTGCCTGTCATGCCAGTTACATGCTCTCCTTCTGTGTTTTCTGGTTTTAATGTTGAGGTGGCCTCGCCGTCTGCGAGTGGTATTTTCTCCTCTTCCCCAGGAAATTTTAAATCGTCGCCGCTTAGGGTGTCAGAAATCTCTACTGTAGAGATTTTTTCTGACCAAAGTTACTTTGAGGTTGGAAAAAATTGCATGGTTCGTGCTTTGCCGCTTTACTTTCTCCTTCCCCTCCTGAGATTACGCTTAGAAGCTCCGTTGCTTCTGAGGTTTCTGTTGATACCCCAGAGTGGACGTTGGTGGAGAAGAAGAGAAAAGCCCCCTCTCCTCTGGTATGCTTCTACCCCAAGAACGGCCGTTGTTTTAAATGTGGATTACGTGGTCATTTTAAAAACAAATGTAAATTCTATGGTTCATGTTATAGATGTAAGTCTTTTACTCATTCAGTGGCGATCTGTAATTTTTTTCAGGATCACAGTCTTCATCTCCCTCCCATGGCTGGTTTTTCTCCTCAAAATCCTACTGTAATACCCCCGTTAGATGCTACCTGTGATCTTATGTTACACTATTCTTGCTGTGCCATTGTCACCGATCACTCTTCCCTCCTAACCAGAGATACCCTTTCGCAGCACATCTTAAATAACTAGCCTATACAAGCTAAGATTGAGATTAGTGACTTTTCTCCTGGGAAGTTTTTACTGAAATTTTCTTCAGTTAAAATAAAAAATGAAACCCTTAGTCGTTTTGGATCCTCCCTTCAATCTCTTTCTGCATCCTTTATCCATTGGACGCCCAGTTCTAATGCGGTTCTCTCCTTGAAGGAGGAGGGGATCTGGATCCGGATGGAAGGGATCCCACACCATTTATGGTGTATAGAGGTCTTTCATAGAATGCTTTCATACTTTGCTGAACTACTGGAAGTTGATCTCTCAATGGATAGGGTGAAATCCTTGGGTTTTGCTAGGGTTAGGATCAAAATACTCCCCGACAAGGATATCCCTGATATTAGGTTCTTTGCTTATGGGAAAACTGTATACCCTATTAAATTCAGGCATTGCTGGGACATTTGTTCCTCTTCCCCTCCCACCCAGAATACCTTCCCTGCATGGCCTAAGCAAATATCTCAAACCTCTTCATCCAGGAACTTACATCCATTGTAGAAACCTTTTAAAATTAGCAAAGGTTGGAGAGGTAACAATAGTGGGAAGAATCCCAAATCTGGAAAGAATGTCTGGACGAGATCTACTTCTTCGGCACCTCCTCTGTCTTCTATTCACAATACAGCTGGTATATTACCCACCCCTGCATCTGGGTCAACAATAATGACTCCTTTTCCACTGGTTGATACCCCTCTCCCTCCCCCTCTGAGATCAAAATCATCTGAGCCCAATGTTGCTTCCACCTGGGTGGAAACCGAGATTAGAGCCAGAAATCTTTCTCTGGCAAAATTCAAAAAAGTAATGGCGATTTACGACTGTCTGGAGCAAGACGATTTGGGTACCTCTACTTCTGAGAAACCATCTTCGCAGCCTCCTACGCTTGTGCATGCACCAGGTAATGTTCATCAATCATTTGTAGAAAACAATAACTGTTTTAATTATAGTTCTGCTTCTAATAGTGCTCATGATTTTCCTTCTTCCAATAAGGATTCCTTGGTTAACTCTGAGGTTAACCAAGTGGGCTCGTTACTTTGGGACTCTTATGATCATTTCCAATCTTTTTGTGAGAATATTGGTATCTCATTGGCATCAAAAATTGAGTCAATTTCTTTTTTTAATCAAGTTAGGCAGGATCAGGGTAAGGAATATATTAATTTGGAAGATCCATATGCTTCCTTTGTGAGGACAGGATCCTCTTGTTCTTCCATCAATTTTTATGATCATAGCTGCCTGGAACATTAGAGGTCTGGGTTTTGGTCATAAGAGGAGAGAGTTAAAAGAATTTATTCTTTCTAACAAGTGTGATGTTATTATTGTTAGTGAAACTAAAAAGGAAGCCTTTACTGACGGTTCTCTTAGGCTTATGGGAGGTAAAAAAAATTAATTCCTGGACCCTGGTGCCCTCTATAGTGCATCAGGTAGCATTCTCATTGACTGGGACAGCAGGGTATTAAGGGAAATCAGGTGCATTACTTCCAATTACTGTCTTTCTATAAAATTCAAAAATCAGGGTGATGATTTAGACTGGTGGCTCACTGGGGTATATGGTCCCTGTGATCATAACCTGAAACCTCTATTTATTGAAGAGTTACATTACATTAGCACACTTGTTAATAATCATTGGATCCTGGGGGGAGATTTTAACGTTATTAGATTTCCCAGTGAGCATTCCCTCCACATTAATAGTACTTCTCATATGGATAGATTCAATGATTTCATTGAACAGAATTTTCTGATTGACTTCTCTCCAAATAATTTTTCTTACACTTGGTCAAATTTTCATGACCATCCTACATTAGTAAAGCTTGATCGTTTTCTAGTCTCCCCAGACTGGTCTGGGAAATTCCCTGATGCTTTCTGTTCTGGTAAAACTAGAATTGTTTCTGATCATATTCCAATCATAGTTAATACTATGGCCCTTGATTGGGTTCCTCCTCGTTCAAATTTTATAAATCTTGGTTTTGTTTAGAGGGTTTTGAAAAATTAATTAAGGATTACTAGTGGCAGAATGATTATCCTCTTTCTCAATCCTCTCCTGTGTTTGAGTTTAGCTTTAAACTGAAAAATCTAAAAGTCCTACTCAAGCTGTGGATAGCTCCTATTAAAGCAAATAGAGTTAAAAGACTCAGACTTATAGAATCCCAAATACAGGACTTGGATGTTCAAGCTGAACACTCTGACAATATCAATTGGGTGGAAAAAAAGGCCCTGAGACTAGAACACCTTGACTTACTTAAAGAACAGGAGATGTATTGGAGACAAAAGTCAAGAATTCAATGGTTGAAGGAAGGGGATCTCAACACTTCATTTTTCCACAATATGGTAAAATGCCATAGAAGGACTAATAATATTTCCTCTCTTCTCATTAATAACTCTATAACTATATCTCAAATGGAGATCTACAGAGAAATTGAGAAACACTTTTGTAGACACCCCGATTTTGAGGTAACCCGGAAATGAGTATCCTTATGTTGCTTTGGATGTGATCAGCCATTAAACCTAGCCCCAAGCCTATTAGCAAGCCAGAACCCAGAAATCTGTGAGGTAGTTGGGCGCACCAAGGTG
>JAMKQA010017788.1:0-35923 GCA_024699735.1 Posidonia australis | reverse complement strand
AATCTTTGTGTCTTTGTGATTGAATGTTTTTGTGCTAAATCTTTAATAGTTTCAAGATTGCATAATAATTTCCAAAGAGTAAATTAAAACCGGAAAATCTCTATTCACCCCCCTCTAGAGAAGCATTAGTATCCTACAGTAAGTCTCCAAAGACAATGGCTGCTGTGGGCTCTAAGGGGAAGAACACAAAGGAAGCCATACCGAAGAGTCGGGAAAATGAGTTGCAAGAAGATGAAATACTTCGCAAAGCCAGGGTCAATGCTGAAAATGAAAGAAGACTGGAAGGTCCCAATCTCTCCCTTGGAAAATCTAAGTTACAAGTTGAGGATGACCTGCCTTGGGAGTTGCAGAATAAAAGGTTGGAGAAATTTCTTCATAAGCAAGCCAAGTTTACGGAAAAGTATGAGCAACCAGCAGTTAAGGTGGATGTTTTGGATCCTGATGATATCAACATACAAGGAACAAAGGAAGATATTGCTGAAGAAGTGAGGCTCTGCCTTGAGGCCGATTATAGTATTAGGGAGTTAAAAAGCTGTTTCCCGTCAGTAGTACCTGAGCTAGAAGCGCTTCCTGGAGGGGAGACAATGGGGAAATCGATATCTCATGGTTTGATTAATGATGCATAAGAGGGGAAAGCTGTTAACAGCCACCAAACTTGCCCTAGGAGTTTAGAAATCAAGGTGGAAGGTCTCTCGAAAGCTAAAGGACTTATTCCAAGCCATAGTACCTCGGATGAGCTTCATCTTTTTGGTGCTAGAAGGAGTATTAAGGATGACATCAAGAGGCTAACAGATGAGCACTACTCAATGGCTGAGATTAAGGCTGCTTGTCCAACCCTTATTGCTGTTGCTACTCAACTGGAGATGGATTTCAGGGAATTACTGGTGGAAAATCATGATCCTAGCAGTGATTAAGGCCCCAATCTGTCTGGAGGCTTTCCGTACAGGCACTACTCTGACCCAGCCCTTATTGAGACTAATAAACAGGCAGTAATGATTTACTCTGCGGAATTAGAGTTAGCCAATGAGGAAGTCTCCAAATCAAACGACCTATCCTAGGTTCCTGGGATGGATTTACACTCGGAAGAAACCCTGGATGTTGAAAGGTATGTTTCAGATTCTATGTCTAGGATTCCAAAGACGCTATCTGAGGATGGGGTAATGTTACTGGATACTGAGATAAAACGACCCAAAATAGCCAAGTTGAACAATGTGAGATATAACCTCAGGAGCAAGACTAGAACTTCCTCTAAGTTCTTTAGTCAAACACACCTCTCTAATAGTGAGAGTCATGATTAATACAATCGTATGGAATTGTAGGGGGATTGGAAATTCCCCCACTGTAATGCATTTGAAAGGGCTCAAAAAGAAATACAAAGTTGAGCTTATTGGCATTCTTGAACCTATGGTAGGGGAGGAGAAGATAGAAGGCATCTGCAAGCAACTTTCCATGGACGCTTATTGGACCAACTCAGAATCTGGATCTAGAATCTGGGTGCTCTGGAAGAATTCACTCACACTACATAATGTAAGGGAGTCTGGGCAAGCTTCCACCTTCTTAGTGAAGGACTCTACTGGGAAACCTATACAATTCACTTGTGTGTATGCTTCCTGTCATAAAAGCAAAGGAGAGACTTATGGGTGGACTTACTGAACTTGGGTGCAGTAACTGCTCATCCATGGTTTCTTGGGGGGGATTGGAACTATGCAGTCAAGTCTTCAGAATTTGTTGGCAGAGGGGAATTCGATATTTCTAGTTCAGATGATTTTGGGGACTTCATTCAGTTCACTGGACTGGGAGAACCCCTACATTCAGGTAATCTCTTGTCATGGTGTAATAATCTGCAAGGTACTAATAGGATATACAAAAGACTGGATAGGGTGCTTGGGAATGTTGAGTGGCTAGACTTGGGTTTCCACTCAGTCTCTTATCTTGATAGAGTCCACTCGGACCATGCCCCCATGCTGATATCTATGCTAGCTCCTTGGTCTGGAGGGCCCTGTCCCTTTAAGTTTCAAACGATGTGGATTGAACACCCTAAGTTCCTAGACCTGGTGAGAGAGAACTGGAACTATTCTGCCAATCATTGTCCATTGCTGAACCTGAGCCTCAAACTTAAGGGTCTCAAGCAGAACCTTAAGTGGTGGAATAAGAATATCTTCGGGAGTGTTACCCAAAAATACGAGCAACTTCTTGCCGAGATGTCCAGCTTGGATGAGCAGCTTCAGGAAGTTTGGGACAAGAGCATCTAGGAGCAATACTAAAACACTAGACAAAACTATCTTGAGATTGAAAGGCAGCTTGAGATTTTTCTAAAACAGAAAGCTAGAGTGCAATGGTTGAGGGCAGGTGATAAGAATAGTAGATACTTTTATTCTAATCTGAATGACAAACGTAGAAGCAATGCCTTTTCGCATTTATTGAATGAATGCAATGGTGACAGGCCTAAGTTGTTGAATAAGGGAAGGAACTTCTTCATGAACCTTCTTCAGGAGGAGGGATGCCTGCCAAACCAAAACCTTTTAGATGTCATCCCTCAATCCGTCTCTTCCAAGGACAATGCGTTTTTCAGTTCCATTCCTTCTTGTGAGGAGATAAGACAGTGCATTTTCTCGATGGAACTTGATAACTCTCCGAGCCCAGATGGGCTTACTGCCATCTTTTTTACTTCTTGTTGGGATATTGTGGGCAAAGATGTTGTAGAGGCCACCCAATCTTTTTTCAAAGGTTACCCTCTGCCCAGAAGTTGGAATGCCAGCTTCTTATCATTAATTCCAAAGAAGGATCAGGTCTATGAGTTCTCTGAGTTCAGACCAATCAGCCTCTGCAATGTCTGTTATAAGATTGTTTCCAAGATATTGGCAAATAGGTTGAGCTCAGTACTACCCAAACTTATATCTAAAGAACAAGGTGCTTTTGTTAGTGGTAGACTCATTCATGAGAATATTGCCCTAGCACAAGAACTAGTACAACATATTGATAAGGGTAAGAAAGGAGGCAATGTTATTCTCAACATTGACATGGAGAAAGCCTTTGATAGGCTGAATTGGGGCTTTTTATTTGGGGTGCTTAGCAGATTTGGTTTTAATGATTCAAGCCTAGATCTTATTAAGCAATGTGTAATGAACAACTCCTTTTTGGTTGTGGTGGATGGATCTTCTACTGAATTCTTCACAGCATCGAGAGGGTTGAGACAAGGAGACCCCATTTCTCCTGCCCTCTTCATTTTAGCTGAGGAGGTTTTAAGTAGGGGTATTTCTAAACTACTGGGGAAAGGATATTTGCTGCCTTTTTTTGTGAATAAGGATTGCCCTGTTATTTCCCATTCCCTGTTTGTAGATGATACGCTGGTCTTTTTGAATGGGAGAAAGAAATCTGTGAAGGCCTTTATGGAACTCTTGCTGGACTACCAACTAACCTCGGGTCAGAAGGTCAACCCTGGCAAGAGCCATTTCCTGGTGTCCCCCAAAATGGCTAACAGTAGAGTTAGAATGATACAATATGTGACTGGCTTCTCAAAGGGGACCCTTCCTTTTACTTATCTTGGATGTTCGATTTTTAGAGGAGCTACAAAACAAATCTACTTCGAGGGAATGGTGAACAAGATTACCAAGAAAGTGTAGGGGTGGAATGCCAAACTCTTATCCCCAAGTTGCAGAATCATTCTAATAGAACATGTTCTGTCTAGCATCCCTATTCATATGCTCTCCATCTTTGACATCCCAGGGGTTGTCCTTAACCGTATCAACAGACTATTTACTAACTTTCTCTGGGGAGATTAGGAGGGTCCACATAAGCGGCATTGGTTATCCTGGACTGCAGTGTGCTCACAGTTGGATGAGGTAGGTCTGGGTATTAGGAAACTCAGTGATGTTATGCTTGCACTGCGCATGAAGTTCACTTGGAGGGTGAAGACGTCCAAGTCCTTGTGGGCTGAGTTTATAAGGGGTAGATTTGGTGAGATGGCTGAGGACTCTTCGATGGTTAAGGGTCCTGCTAGGAGGAAAAAGCTGCAACTGGCTTGGATTGCCATGAGAGAACATATTCAGTGGTCAATTGGCCAAGGTATGGTCAGTTTCTGGTTCGACAATTGGTCTACTTTGGGACCTCTTGTTGAGATCACCGACACCTTTATTCAGGATCCAAACTTGACTGTGAAGGATGCCTTCCAGAGCTTCTTTAGTATATTTGATATGCAACTTCCTCAACATATCCTTTACAGCATTCTGGACCAACAGATCAGCATCAATGAGGATGAGGATACCATGCTATGGGACCTCAATGCAGATGGCTCTTTCTCTGTTAAGTCGGCATGGGAACTGTGTAGGGCAAAAAAAGATACAGTTTGGTGGGGATCAGGTATCTGGGATAACTTTCTTCCCACTAAAGTCTCATTCTTCCTATGGAAACTATGCTGGGGAAGACTAGCTACTGACGACAAACTGATTCAGATGGGCTTTGCTTTCCCATCGAAATGTGTGTGCTGTAAGTCCAACCATCAGACTGAGAGTGCCTGTCATCTACTGTGGGAGAGTGAATGGGCATCCATTTACTAGAAATGGTTTGTCAATTGTTTGCAAATGGATACAACTTCTGAATACTCCTTTTCCCAATGGTTACATAAGGTGCTCAATAGAAGAAGCAAGGAATCTTTTCTTCAAAAAATGAGGAGATTGATGGCTGCTGCAGTGCTATGGGAACTTTGGAAAGCCAGGTGTTCATGCAGATATGGGGGTAAGACTATTTCTGTCTACCAGGTTGTCCTGAATGTCAAAGTTTGGATCTAGGATTTTGCCATTTTGTTGAAGGAGCTGAGATGTCTTGATGATAACGAAGCTCAGATTTTGCATTCTTTACAGATCTTTGGGATTCCAACTATACAATTAACCCACACAATTGTACATTGGTCCAAGCCTCCAAGTGATACTTTCAAACTGAACGTGGATGGGGCTGCTAGAGGCAACCCTGGCCTGGGTGGGGTTGGTGGTGTTATCAGGGACCAACGTGGCAGGTTCATTGCTACCTTCTATAACTTTTACGGCCGATGCACCAACCTGGTGGCTGAGTTCAAGGCGTTGAAGGATGGTTTAGCTTTGGTTTCTCACCTAGGAATTGAGCTGCCAAATCTGGTGATAGAATCTGATTCTAAGATCCTGGTGGACATGCTTATGGTGGGTAGGTGCCACCATTGGTGGATTCGTAGTGACTGGAAAGTGTCTATGCAAGTGAAGCAAGCCCACTGTATATTGCACACGCTCAGAGAGGCCAATGCACCAGCGGATGCCCTTACTAATCTTGGCGTTGGCTCACAAATATTTAAGAGAATCTTCAGCTTCCATGACCTTCCCAAGACTGTCAAAAGGCTACTGGTTCTTGAAATGGGTGGGCTACCATACCTCCGTTTCAGACAGAAGTAGCATGCTTCATGGTTGGCGATTTCCAAATGCTCCTTTTGGATGTCTTCAGTGTAAGGCTGTACGCCGAGGTGTCTTTTATTGACACTGTGTCATGCCTAACAGGTGTAATATTTCGGCTTGGGGCTTTGGTGGATGTCCTCCCCTTTTCTTTGTAGTTTTCCGATCTATTGGTAATATTATAGGGGCTTGATTGGGCAAAAAAAAAAAAAACTCAAAACCCTAATTTGAATTAAAATCCAAAGAATCTCTAATTTAAAATCTGTTAATTAAACCTTAAAAATCACAAAATCAATTAAAAATCACAAAACCAAATTTAATCAAAACCCAATTAAAAACCTAAATCTAACACCCAAAACCCCTTAAAAAATCCCTAAAAACAAAAACAAAGAAAGACCCAAAAAACCAAGCCCGTTAAGCCCAATACAACTATTACATTTTTTCAATCAACAACTTAGGAGCAAAAAAATTAATTCTGACGATGATCCTCCCCGCAGCCAATTGACTCATCTCCCTCCTTCCCCACGAGCTGGCCAACTGCCAACCATGATCCACCTCCCCCAATCGTATCTTCCACCCTTTTTAAAGCTTGAGAAACCACCTAGAGAAACGAAGAGGAACTGATCAAGGGAGAAGATCGGAGAGAACGATGGAGGAGCACCCTCGAAACCACAGAGCAAATCCAGAGCCAACTCAACAATTCCCCACAATCTAGAGCACCGCCAAACTTTTCTCGCAACCTCCTTTGCAACCCTAAGCCACCAGAACCCTCGGACTTACGCCTCCAGAGTCGGTCGACCAGAGGAGCGCCGCCGTTCAACCTTGCTGGGAGAGACAACTGCCATCATCCCAGGTAATTTCCACCCCTTTAGTTTTCAATTGTACTCCTTTACACATATAAAGTCTTCCACGTCCTCTAAATCGCGCTCCGACGGTGTACACAAGCCCCTGTGCACCGTCGTTTCTGCCTCCAGTTGTGGGTTCACCACCACCGGCAAGGCTAGAGGCCTCCTAGTCCGTGGAAGGCCCTATGGGCCTCCCCTCCTTCTTCCTCCTTGGGTCTCCTTCACTTGGGAGAGGAACCCTCTAGTCTCCTGCGCATGAGGATGTCGTCGCGACCGTGAAGTCGCTGGAAGCATTTAGATGCCCCTACCGCTCATGACCACGCCAGGAAGCTCCACCTCCTCACCACGGAGCTTCCCCCACTGCCTCGCTGCCGTTCCAGAGCTTGGAGCACCGCCCCAGCCTCTGCCATGGTCATCTCCGACGCAGGAGATGGGGGGAATGTTCCAGACCTCCCCAGTTCACGCCGACACCTCCAAGGGCCTCCTCGTGCCACCCCGATTCTCCTGCGAACTTCGCTCGAGCCTGACCGCCGTCGAAGCGCCGCTGCCACCTCATCGTCATCTTCCTCAGTGCCGACAGGCCACCTCACCGGAGCCAGAGGTGGGGAGGGCGTATCAGGCCACCCCAGTCCTATCCACTACGCCAGAGAGCTTCGCCGCGTTGTCCTCAAGCTTCCCTAACTGTCGCCAGCCTTCCTCCGCCGCTGTGCCATCGCCGAAGACCTGTCGGAGCCCTCGCCGGAGACCAAGTGCTGATGAACTTCGAAGAGAAGTTCTTTAGAGTAAGTCCCATAGTTTTAGGTTTTTTTACTTTTAGGTCCTCGAATCTTGCATCCAGATCCTTTTTTTTTACATCCAGGTCCTTTCTTGCATCTAGGTCCTTTTTTATTGCTCTTAGGTCCTTTTTTATTACATTTAGGTCCTCTATTTTTGTGTTTAAATCCCTAAAAATTTAAATAAGTTTTATTCCTTTATTATTCCTGTAAATATTGCATGAATTGTCCTATTTAATTTTAATTTCATTTTCAGTCCTATAAATGTTTGTTTCTTCACATTTACACCCTTGCATTTATGTTTTCTTTGCAATTAAGTCCTAAAGTTTTGCACTAAGACCCCAAAACTTTTAAAAATGAGTTTTCTTTGTAAAATTTGCATCCATAACCCTGAAGTCATCCATAATTACACTGATCATGTAAAAAACTTGATTTTTATTACATTTTGGTCCTAAAATTTTGCAAGTTAGCCCCTAAACTCAATCCATAATGTTTTCTAGACATGAACATTTATATCCAGGCCCTTGAATCTTTTCTTAAATAAATAATCATAGTTTTTTTTATTGTATTTTAAATCACATTTTGGTATGTTTCACATTTATCGATCACATGTGCTTGTAAATTATAACCTAAATAGAGTTTTCCATCAAAAAATCATGTTTGCAATATAAATGAATATCTGGTTTCACATTTTGGTCAGATTTGTACTTTATGTGTGAATTTTGCATAGTAAACTCTTAATTTTCAAGAAATGACCAAAAATGCAATTTTCATACATGTCACATCATAGAGCTACATTTACTTTAAATCCTACATCCTAGCATTAAGTTAAGACTTTTTGAGCACATTTTAACCATGATCTTCCTCTTCTTGTGAACTTTATATATTAGACCTTGAGTTTTCAGGAAATTATCTAGATGCAATTCTCACACATCTCAGTGCCACATTTTCCTTTGATCCATTATCCGCACATTAGGATAGAAGTCTCTAAATGTATTTTGATCCAGGTTTTCACCCTTTTTTGTGAATTTTGTGTTTTGGTCCTTATACTTGTCCTTTATTGTATTTATATTGTTTATTATTTTTAAGACCTTTTCCTTTGCATGTTTCCTTTTTCCTAACTTTTTGCATATATTTTGGCATATCTTAAACCATACATCATTCCCATGCATGTATTTATCATATCTAACCACTGAAATGACCAAATTGCCCTGTGTCATCAATTCATGAACATGCATGTCAGTTATTGCACCAAGTCATGCATAATCTCTGTCCAAAGCATTCCTTAGTATCTTTTACCCATTTAGGTACATTTTCATGCATTGTACATAGTTTTCGCTGCATTTGCACATCAGTCCATCCTTTTTGAAATAAGTCAACATCTCATATGTTTTTCCATGGATTTTTCTCCTACTTGTCTTTGGATTCCTTCGTTTGATATTTGATTTGACTATCTTTATTCCATATTTTCGGATTTTTCCGATTTGATTTGGATTTCATCACCGAAAGGCATACATTAACTGACCGAAAGGCCCACATTGGCCCCATCACAGATTATTTTCCTTTTTTTATTTTCATGACCTTTTCCATGATTCTTATGACTTTGGTTGGCCTCGCTTTTGATCTTTTTGATGTCAATATGGCTTTTCCGAACATTCTGTCCAAAAACACCGTCATTTTATGTGAATTTCTTCTAATGCCAATGTTTGCCTGTTTTATGTGGACGTCTTCGCAATTTTTCCATCTCGATTTCTATGATGTTTGCCATGATTCTAATGATATGGATCTATCGAATTTTTGATGTTCTTGATGTCGGTGTGGTTTTCCAGAACATTCTTTCCAAAAACACCGTCAATTTATGTGAATCTCTTTACATGTCACAGTTTACCTATTTTGCGTGGACTTTTTTTGTAGTTTTTTTGGTATTGATTTCCGTGATGTTTTCTGTGATTCTGATGATTTGAGTTGATTTTATTTTTGATTCTCTTGAGGACTGCATAATTTCCCAAGCATTTCTCACCAGAAACCTCATCATTTCATGTGATTTTCTTTGTTGTGTCATACTTTGTGATTTCATCATTTCATGTGGATTTCTTCGTAGTTTTCGCATACCATCTAGCACATTCATCTAGTCTTGTCTTAGCATTTATATTAGCATGATTAGAGCACATTCTAGGCATAGCAAACATTCATTCAGACTCTAGCAAGTGAATTAGACTAGAAAGACTGAGTTTCTCGGACGTACGGGGGTGCCTAACACCATCCCCGTGCATAATTGGAATCCTTATCCATCCTCTAGTTTGTGGACATCTATCCTTCCATGCTCGCATCTCATGCATTCACTTTTTGTAGTTTGTTTGTGGTTTTCCTAGTCTTTCCCTTAAAAGACTAGGTGGCGACTCCGTTCCTTTCCGTTTTTATCCTATCTTGCCCTTTCGCCATCCTGGCATAGCTGTGGCCTCCTCCCTCTGGCACGATCCCACGCCAGATCCCCAGGCTGGGCATGGTCACCCCTTGTAGGTATGGTTTAAAGGGTAATGTTGATGGCTCTTGTGCTTCCAACAATACAAATGGAGGTGGCATTGTTCGGTCTCTTGAGGGCCGTGTTATTATTGCATTTGCAAGGTCTTATGGAGTTGGAACAAATAATGTTGCAGAGATGAGAGCTATAAGGGAGCTTTTGTGTATTTGTGATGAAAGACATATCTTTTTGTCCACAATACATTCTAATTCTCTTCTTGTCATCCATATGTTAAGAGGAGAGTATCCTGTGCACTGGAAATGTGCTAAGTATTGTAGACTTATTTAACATCATCTATGCTTCTCCTCTATTCAATTATCTCATTGTTTTCGAGAAAGTAATGGTGCTTTAGATTTTCTTGCTAAACAAGGTTGTCTTACTAGGA
Source organism: Posidonia australis (assembly GCA_024699735.1). Taxonomy (NCBI): domain Eukaryota; kingdom Viridiplantae; phylum Streptophyta; class Magnoliopsida; order Alismatales; family Posidoniaceae; genus Posidonia; species Posidonia australis. Next base: position 25,985 of record JAMKQA010017788.1, on the reverse strand, counting down.
AGGATTCCACATATAGTGCTTTTAGTGATTTTCCAACAAAACTACGTGGAATTTGCAACCTTGATAGATGGGATATTCCTTCCATTTGTTAAAGAAAATATTGAAGATTTTACATGCATATTTTTCTTGTGGCCAGAAGACTTGGTGTTGGCAGAGTACTCGAAGAAGTATCTACCCTTCTCTCTTTTTTTCCTACAAAGGCTAGGTTTTTGGGGTTTGGGATGAGACTTCTTCTGGTTTTTATGTTCCCTACATGATTACCTACCCTTCCTTGTAATTTTTTGATTGGTGTAGTTTTAACTTCTTTTAGTTGGTAAGGGTTGCTATTCTTTGTGAATAGGTGAGCATGTATGTGTGCTCCTGAGTACTCTTGACCATGGATTTTCCATAGTTCTTGCAACCTTAGTGCTTATAACCTATCATCATTAATAAAAGGTTACATTATTTTGCTCAAAATAAAATTTAATAAAGTTCTTGATGCACTCTCCATGTAACGACCTGGATTGGAAATAGCACTTTAAGTTAGATATTTCATTAGTATTTTCTAACTTTCTTGGTATTAGACATAAAGTGTAGTGTATTTTATATTGGATGCACATAAACATGTGTTTAATACTAGTGGTCTGTGTGGATGAAGCGTAATTTGTTGGTATACCTCTCTAGCACAAATTGCTGATGCAGGAAGTGCATATTTCAAAACTCAAGACTTAATCTATGCTTATCCAGTTTTGGCATCGTAGCATGGTTTTGAACATCATGTCCTAGTGTTCTGGGGTTGAGTTACTAAGTGGACCCTTGTGGAGGTCCAGGGGATTGTTTCAAGATTATGGGGATTTGTTGGTGCATTTGGGTAGTTGGTCTCCCCTAGCATGAGCCACTTAAGCTGTAAGTGATTGCGTGGTTGTGCTTGGGTGTTTGTAGCCCTATTTGGGTGTGGCTTCCTCCGTAAGCTACCTACGAATCTTCCTTCGGAAGTCACTTATGAGTCTTCTTCGAAAAGCTACTTGTGAATCTTTCTCCAGAAGCCACTTGTGAATCTTCTTCGAGAAGCTACTCTTGAGTCTTCCTCCAGAAGTCACTTGTGAATCTTCTTCGAGAAGTTACTCGTGAGTCTTCTTCGAGAAGTCACTTGTGAGTCGTCTTTGAGAAGTTATTCATGAATCTTCTTCTAGAAGCTATTCATGAGTCTTCTTCCAGAAGCTACTTGTTAATCTTCTTTGGGAAGCTACTCATGAATCTTTCTACAAAAACCACTCGTGTATCTTTCTTTGGAAGTCACTTGTGAATCTTCTTCGTGAAGCTTCTTCTGTAAGTTATTCGAGAAGCTTCTCTCATAAGCCACTCTTATAGCTTCCTCCATAAGCCACTTACATCTATATAAAGAGAGGAAGAGGTGGAAAGCAAAAGGAGGAGAGGAAAAGAGGGAGAGGGAGACGAGGAGAGAGTGAGGGAGAGGGAGGAGATCTAACTCATGGGAGGTGGTGTCGTCGCCGTTCGTGTTCGTCGATAAAAGGTACACACCCCGTAGACCCTTCTATTCTAATGTTAATTTTAGATTGTAGGAGCATGGTAGTGTGATTTTGTGGTGTGAATGCTTTAAAAATTTCTAAGAGATTTATGGTAGTCTTATAGCCATTAATGGCATCAGTTACACTGTTTGGATGAATAGTGACTATAGGTATTGTTTTGATGATTTCTTGGGATCCATTGGTCAGGTCTTTGTGTTTTTGATACAAGATTGTAGAACCCGTCGAGATCTTCAGTTTGGTACATGATTTGTGATTTTTGAATAAAAATTAGATTTTTAATATTAAATTTAATTGTGGTTAATCAATGAATAGTATTTTGGGCAATTGACATTTTAGCCCCTCAAGTTTGGGTGAATTACTTTTTGGTCTCTAGCTTAAGGTAAATTGCACTTAGGTCCCTGAGTTTTATGATAATTACCTTTCAACCCCTAAGTTCAGTAGAATTCACATTTTGGTCCATAAACTTTGTAGAAATTACTTTTAAGTCCTTAAATTTTGTGCAAATTACATTAAGCCCCTAGGGACTCGTTTTTAATGATTTTTGATATATTTAGTGTCATATTAACCTTGTAATTGATTATGACATAATAATAATTAAGAGAATCATTAAGGGTTGCTTAAAATATAATAGTAAGATCCCACTAGGCTATAGTTTAGCATAAAATACTATATGACTTATAAATACTAAGTCTTTCCCTTAATGGTTTAGAATGGACTTTAGGATTAATATTTAATCCTAGGAGTAGATCATTAGTATGGTTTGGGTGTGATGCACCGAATAATGTATTTAGTGGGATTATTTAGGTGTTAACACTAAGCTGGTTGTGGCTCATATGAGACACAGGCCAGTAGACGTCATATGCCCTAGCACTAGGACTTAGAGTTTTGGTGTGTATAGTGTTTGGTGTCTAGTCTTATAAGTTATATAAGACTTCGTGACCATTGTTTGGGTTTTGTGTGGTCCTTTCTGGGTCAACTTCATACATAGAAGGAGTACTTTTGGGCTTCTTTGAGGTGTCTTGGAAATATGATTTTAAATGATTTTCAAGGAAAAATATGGATCTTTTGGAAGAGAGGTTTCTTCAAGAATTTTGAAAGTGATTCAGAGCCTATGGTTTTTGTTGTAGCTTTACCGTGTATGTTTGGCACAATGTTTAGTAATGAGTTGATTTTCAAAATGGTTTTTTGAGAAAGGTTTTGAAAAGGGAATGCACAGTTTTACAATGGTTTTAGAAAATATTGGAGATTTGAAAAGGGGACCAAGATATCTAAGCTCTCGGTTGACTTCTAAGGATGAGTAATACCTCTAGGGTCGTAAGTTACTTGCTTAGAATGAGGTCCGTGTGTTATGTAATTTTTGGAGAATCAAGAGACCGATGCTCTTGACTAACCATTCAGAGATAGGTGATACCTCTAGGGTCGTGAGTTGCTTGTTTACGTTGAGGTTCACGTGTTTTTCATAATTTTGTTGGTGTTTGTAGTTGTGGTTTAAGCTGTTGGATGGATCTGGAGCTGAAAGAGATTCTGATTGTTTTGAGCACTGAAGCTAGGAAACTGAGAAGACATACCCTATGATTTGTCCTGAGAGAGGGACAACTCACCTTAGAGTAGGGTGAACAGGCTTTCCTAGTGTATGGTTAGCTTTTGAGGGTCCTATATGTAATAGCATGCTAGGATGGGCAGACTCCTCCATAGGTGGTTGTCTGTGGTAGTACAAATGTTGTGGTCACACCTCAATGGAGTGCTTGTGACCAGTGTCAATTGCTTAGCACCAGACAACACAACACATTGTGTTTGGCTTGTGGTTGTGGTGTTGTGCCTGTGTGGCAAGGTGCTTTGCGCTAGAGTGGCGCTGTTTGAGGTGGTTGCGCTAAAGTGGCATTGTAGCTTTTGTTGTGCTCTAGATCAAAGGATCAGGCTCTAGTCTAAAGAAGACCATGTGGTTTGGAGTAGAGGTTCCGTGCTGGCTTTTATGGTTTGCGTGTTCTATGGTAGGTGTTCTAGATGCCATAAGGAGTATTCTGACACTGGTGGTTGTCTAGTACGCACAGAGAGTACATGAGACCAAGTTATGTGGCTTTAGGTGTTTTAGTGTGGCTTTGGGCTTAATTTGGCAAAAGTAGCCATTTCAAGCATTCATAAAAGATTTTAAAAGAATATGCATATGCTTTTTGAAAGTAAAAGAGAAAAGTGATTTTAAAGGCATATTTTAAAAGGATTTGCTATTTACTAGGCAGTAGTGACTTGCCTTATTTGTGATATTGTAGCATCTAAGAGAGAGATGCCTATATTTGGTTGTTCCTCAACATAAATGGCCAAGTTGGTTAGTGTTTTAGGTGAAGTGTGTGCTAGATGACCATTTTGAGTGATCACTCTTGTGTGTTTTAAATTGTGGTTTTCACAATGTGAGATTAGGAGTTGGTTTGCTAGTGCATATAGGATAGAGTCACACTACCACACATCAAATATTCTAGTTAGTGTTTAGTTATTGTTTTATTTTCTGTTAAATATGCAAAGTAGTGTATGCTTAGATTTAGTCTCAGAATTAGTGTAATTATAATTGAAATAAAAAGACAAAAGAAAAAAATGAAAAACGTGGTTAGGATGAATGATAGCAACTTGGAGGTCGTTACACTCCATATGGTCGTCGAAGCTTATATGATGTAGAAAGAGTTTCAATGTCAGACCCTAACACATATACACAAGCAACGATGGGAAATATTATCCACATTTTAAAGATTGTATTGGAGTAATTGATGGAACTCACATTCATGTTGTTGTTCCAAAAGTAGGATAAATAGCATTTAAGTCAGGTAGAGATTCAAAGTTCTACACTCTAAATGTCTTGATCATATGTGACTTCAACATGAGATTTATTTTTGTCTTAGTTGGGTGGGAAGGTATAGACCATGACTATAGAGTCTTAAACCATGCTCTGCACAACCCAAGTCACAACTTCCCTTTTCCGTCATTGGGTAAGTGCTTGTGATAATTGTTTTTAATTTTACTACATTTCTATATATAACCACTCAAATAAGTTTTATCTACTTTAACAAATAAATATTATGTCGTGGATGTTGGATACCCTAATCGAAAGGGATTTTTAGTACCTTATCGCAATGCACGATACCACTTGCTTTAATTCCAACAAGTTAGAGCAAAATGAAGGGATGAGCAATTCAACATGCTCCATTCATATTTAGAATGTGATAGAACGTTAATTTGGTGTGCTCAAGAAATGGTGGAAAATGTTAGATAGGATGGCTCCATTTTCGTTCCCTAAGTAAGTTAAGATCGTACTAGCCACGATGGTGCTCCATAACTTTATAATAGACTGAAGGATGACTGATGAAGTACTATCTGAATTTGCAAATGAGGATGTCCATATAAACAACTGCAACAGCAATAAATTTCTCAGACCAAAGGCAACAAGTCAAGACGACACAGAAATGGGAGAGATTTGTGGTTGTATTCAAGATTCCATTGCTAGAGTTCAATGATGAATGGTTCATCTCCACTTCTAGATGTTGTGTACTTCCTTGAAGGATGTGTTGCAAACCCATTAACTTGTGTTGTATTTCATTGTAAGGACGTCATGTAGAACTATTAACTTGTGTTGTGTTACTTTTTAAGGATGTCTTGTCTAACAATTAACTTGTGTTGTATTCTGGTAGACTTGTAGAAATTTGTTATTTCTATTGAACTTCATGATTATGTTCTAGCATATTTATGTTATTTTGACCTCTTGAACTTCATTATTGCGTTTGCCATGGGTTGTCGCAGATGGAGCAAGGTGCAATCTGATGATGGTGTTGTAGAGCCATTCATTTTTTAGGAGATGGCTAGTTCTAGTGGTGACGGTAGAGGCAATGAAGGGAGGGGCTGTGGAGCAAGTGGCAGTGGAGGTTGGGGGCAAGGGTAGCAGGAGGTTGCAGTTGGTGTAATAGGAGGTAGGGGCATGTGCCAGTTGAGGGGAATGCAAGTACTAGAAAAACAAAAGCATATTGGGATGCATCAAGGACAACCCTATTCATCAAGTTATGTTTGGAGCAATAGGCATTAGGCAACAAGCCATTGGGAACTTTTTAACTGCTATAGGGTATAACAACTTGATTGCTCAATTTGAAGGGGAGTGTGGGTTGCATTACACCTAGCTCCAAATGATGAACTAGTGGAACCTATTGAAGAGGGAATGGCAAGCTTGGAAGGCAATGGGGCGAGAGACTAGGATCGGATGGAATCATTAGAAGAATACATATGCACAAACACTAGATTGGTGGGCAAAATGGACCAAGGTATTGCCTTTTTCTTTTCTTTTTTTGGTTTCTATATAGAACTCACTCTCCATTGATGGTCTATTCTTGTTTTCTTTATTTTTTGAACATCAATATATTAGTTAAGTGAAAAATGCCAGTATTATGTCAAAGTTAAACATAGAACAGTAATCAATCTTAACATGTTCTTGACAATTATAACATCATAGCGTGAATCAGGAATGAACACGCACAACAGAACATGCAGAATATGTTAAACACAAAATCCTTTTTTTTTTGCAATGTATTGTTATCAAAAAAAATTAAAGATATAGGGTTCAAAATAACTCTCTCTTGCAATATACATTGTTGGGTGATAACAATGCATATCACTTTAAAGAGAAAATTCTGCAAAAAATTAATATAACCAAGTGCTTGATTGAAGGAAATCCCAAAAAAATCGATATAGACCATTTGTAACTGCATATTAGTATTTGAGCTAGAGAAGCCTGATAGAGTAGGAATTTCTTTCAACACCATTTTTCTTGGCAACCAATACTGTAGCCTATTCATATTTGTACACAAGACTTTAATGGCTATTACTTGGATTATAATAAAACGAGTTTCATTCTGTCAACTGGTGAGAAATTGAGGGTTGGAGGTGTTTAAATGGGAGTACACATTCAGCAAAAAGTCTAGTAAAGAAAATTTCTACAAGCTTGGTAATTTAGTTAATTATCTCAGACAATATCATCAGATACTTTAGAGTATAATGTTGAGTTTTCCTCATTATAATGGTTGGAATCTTTTGATCATTGTGTAGGTTCATCACCATGGAACAATGGCCTTTGCTGATCCATATGCAAAAGTCAATTGCAGTGAGTGCTAAAAATCTGTGGATGAAAATCTTTTGCTGCTCCGTGATCTTATTTTACTCTGTGATCCCATGCCATGTCATTTTGCTCATTGTTGAAAGGTGAAATTATCATCTAAGGTAATTTGTATCATCTAGAAGACCATTCTCATGATTTAGAAATCATGAACAATAACGTAAAGGTGGCGGTCCATATAGGACGCTAATTTTTCATTTCAAAATCATGCATCAAGAATACACATTTGCATGGAACAAGACCAAAGATAGAAGAGGATTGCTTTCGAATACAAGAAACATAACATAGAAAAAAGTTTTAATTAACATGTAGAGTAACAAAACCAGGTATACATGATGAACTAGGTGTACATATGCATAATCAATCTAATAATACACTAGCCATTCATAATCTGATCCAGCATCTAAAACTCCTTTTGTTCCTCCCTATCTCTTGCCTCTTCAATCATCAAATTCTCAAGTAGTTCAGAATCATAATCATCATCACATTTGGTCTTTTTATTTGAAGTAATGTTGGAGTGAAGCATGTTTGCAACTACAACATTTTTATTCGAAGTAGTAGCATTGTCATTCACAACATCAACCACAGACAAATTACTCATTAACACTTCTATTTGATATTCATCTCCTTTATCATCCCATTGGAAGAATGTACATTTCTTTTGAGCTTGTTTCACAGTCCTTTACGATACATATAAGTTATAATTAAAAATAAAAAATGATCAATAAACCAACCTACGTTGTTGTATGACCAAAGGTTCTTTGATACCTTTGACATCGATCATCTCAACAAGACACCACAATCACAAAAAGGTGGTGGTCGATACACTTGGTGAATAAACTTCCTCAGCATCTCTTTTGTGAAGGTTGAAAGATAACTTGCTCATTGGCATAAAATTTTAGTTTTCACAAATGTAACAAACATAAAATTAGGTTAAACCTAAACCAATTAAACCTTTTTTTTTTACAATTAAGAATCAAATTTATAAAAAAAACCTAGTCATATAATTTATAAACTATAACTCAAAACAAGCTAAACAAAATCAATTTATTAGTTTAAAAAGGTTGTTCCTTCTCTTATGCATATCCACCTAAATTACACAATGCAAACTATAAACCTCTAATTATGCAATATCCGCAATTGAACTTCACTAAACATTCATACATTGATAGGATAAACTTTTAAAAAATAGTTTTTTTAGTAATTCCATATTATAATTTAAACATTGTCATACTGCGTGGTTTTGCTTGTCAATGTGATTGACATTTTGTGTTGTTCATTTGAAAGTTGTTTATTCTCCACCCCAATGTTTATTGAACTATTTTTTGTTTTTCATACTATCGTTCCCCTGATGAATCTTACAACACCCTTTTCACCTAATCTCAAGTCACACAGTCAAATTACTCTAAACTTGTACTTGATAAAAATAACTTGGAGATAACTATGTACTTGCCAACACCAATCTACAATGGTAATTCTCTATGAAATCAATGTATTTATCGTCTACTTGTGATCAACAATTGAACATGAGCTAAAGAAAATTGAACTTAACTTTTATTTTTTCTCCTTTCAATTATCATCCTTGTTGGTGATATAATTCTACATTCATTTACTTCGTGAACAATAAATGGTCTAGAATTGATTGGCTTTATTCACCTAATTTATTATAAGAGTAGACAGGCAGAGCATCCATGTCATTTTTCCTAATGGAAACTAATTGAAACAATCAAATGAATAGCATTTGTTCTTGTTTTCAATTAACAATTTTACAGTAATAACCCAAGTTCCTACCTTGTAACCTAGACAAAACACAACACCGCATTAGAGTTCAAATAAAGAAAAACCCACAAATAGAAGGAAAAAGATGGTCCAAAATACAAAAATGAAAAAGGAGAAAACAAATGCAAGTAATAGGAAGTTGATTAACTCATAATTCATGCATATTTTATTCCCATATTTATCTATTTTGTATATAAATAATATTACTTGAGGTGTTTTGTGTAAATTTTGCAGAACTTCAGGGTTTAGAAAGAATCTACGAAAAATAAGGGGAAAAAGAATAATTGTGCTAGAAAAGAAGAGATTTTTTTGGAAAATTCTAGAGCTATGTGAAGAAGTCAAATACACATTTTCCATGTGCCTAAATATTGGTAAAATATCAATCAAACTGTGGAAAAAGTCAAAGAAGATCCTGGATGACATGGATGCCATCCAAGTGCCTAGATGCAAATCCGATGCCTCCTAGCGCCTGCACTAGATATTTTTGACTTGGTCTTCTTTGGATAAGATTCTCACTTATAAATATCTTGTATTCAAAATTCAAGATTAAATTTTGTATTCAGATTTGTCTCTGACATAAGCAAGTCATTATAAGCATATAAAAGGACCCCTTATGTAGATCTATGGAGTCCTAATCTAGGTTTTAAACTCTCTTTCTTTTCTTGTATTTTGGAAGATCTTGAAGATCATCAGTGTAATCTCAGATTCCTTTCAATAAAAAGTTTTTTTATTTAATTATGTCTTCTCTTTCTCTTTCTTCCCCTTCTTTTATTTTAATATTTTATATTATCATGCTTGGCTAATCTTCTAGATCTAGGGTAGAGATGAAGTTTATTTAGATTGAGATGTGTGATCATGTTTTTTTCTCTTTCTCCTTGTGTTTCATGCAATGAATATGTGGGTTGGATGTATATTACATAGACCATTCAATGAATCGAAAAACTTTGATAGATTAACATTGATTTTATCTTTTTAGTCTATGCTTAGAGAAGAATTAATTGGGGGTAGTGTATATAATCTCAATTCCATCATATGTCATCTAATTTAATTTGATTTGTGTGTTTTTATTCCTTGACTTAGTAGTCTATGATGCATTGCATATAGATTATACTTGTTAAGATAAGAATCATTAAATCAAGTTATTTAGATCAATAAAATGAGGAGGGAGTAAACATGATCATGCATTCTCAACTCTATATAAATGGATTCGACATCCTAGATTTTAATTCATTGGATAGCATTCTAATAGTCTAGTGTTAGATTTTCCTTTTCATATCAACTTTCTTAACTCCTTGTTTTCAATAACTAGTAATAAATCTTTGATTCTAAAACACTTTTCTCTGTGGGATTCGACCCGTATTTACCACGTACTACATAGTACGTCGTACACTTGCGGTAATTAAATAAGACGCATCAAGTTTTTGGCGCCGTTGCCAGGGAACTAATGTTTTAACATTGATTTATTGTCAGTTATTCATTTCTTTTGTTCGTTTAAAATAAAACATCTACTTCGTTTTTTTTTCCTTTCTAGAGACATTTCTAGAGATCTAGAAGAGAAAAGGACAAAAAAAAAATTCCCCAAGTCAGTTATTTCTATTATATTTTAAATTCAAATATTTTTTGGATTTTTCTAGAATCCTGATCTAGGTTTATATTTTGCTTCGATTTTTGTTTTTTCTTGATAACTAATTTAAAAGTCGAACATAAACTTGAACCTAATAAAATCTTCCATGACAAGATAGAAACCTGTTCTTTAGGGCATACATCATATAATGTGCATTATTTTTGAATATTGTCAATTTATTTTGGAAGATTATTGGAGGAAAAGGTACGTGTTCTCCTATTTAATTCCTAACATTTTAGAGCATATAGTTAGTAGGAAGAACAACTTGTTTGAGCATAATTGTTTGTTGCATATCATTTCAAAGTACCTAAGGGCAACAACTATAGCACAAGATAAGGTGGAGATTTCATCACCCTTCCTTAGCCCACAAACAACAAAAGAAAGCATCAAGCATTGACCTAGGCTTAATTTAAAATCATGTAGACATTGACCCCTAGGATTCAAGCTCAATAGGATAAGGGAACCAGAGAGTGAATCAAATTCAACATTCTTTTCCTACTTGGTGTCTAAGAAAGGTAATTCACAAGGCTACGCTTTAAAAGGCAAGTGGTTACTTAATTAGGTCCGTTGCTCAAGCACGGGGAGCCTCCCACTTCCTCCATTAATCTGGCCAATTAGGTTAAAGACTTTTGGTTTGAGAATCTCAAAGGTGAACTTAACAATTAGGAGCTATCTAGATTTAGGTCAACCATAGATTTAGGATTTATGTGGCTTGTGTGATTAGGTTAGGCATTTCCCTCCTCTATCTTTAGTCTCCTCATCTAATTGGTTCTCTCTTTTGGTCTCCTCTCTTCTTCATAGTTTCATTATTTGTCGGTTCATTTGAAAAAAAAGAGAGAGTCTTTTCTGTTTTTGTAAATTTTTGAGTCTTAAAAAAAAATTCGGGCATTCAATGTATCAAGATGGATACAGGTCGGAACAATTCAATTACGTGGCTCAAAGATCATGCAATGAGTTAACTGACCATTATGTTTCAAATTACAATTTAAGATGAACTCAACCTAATTCCTTATGGGCCCATAGAGCATATGATGGACGGTCTAGCTTCAATCAAGTCCAGTCTCAATACTTTGACATTCATTCATATTCAAACCTACAATACTACTCAACCTTCTCTCCTCTAGACTATCAACAAGAAAATGAAAATAGGTTAACAAGTCAAAAAAAGGCTAGAAGAGCTAGAAAAGGCAAGTACACAAGTCACCAACCAAGTACTAATGAATACTCAAGCCATAGATCATTTAGAAATGCAGGTTGGTCAACTAATCCATGTTATAAATGAGAGAGAGAAATGGAACTTTCGTGCTCAACATTTGAACTCCTCAGATCAACCCTGTGTTGTCCAAATAATGCACGAAGTAGAAACTCAAGTCAAAGTAGATGAGCCCACTAATGAACCAATTGACCAGGTAGGCCAATTCATTACAGAGGTTTCCCTTTTAAGTGATTCAATTGGGAAAAAGCCTCAACCTATCATTCTTATGGCTCCACCTGAGTCATCATCATTACCATCTACTATAGGACCATTAGAGCTATGTGTCAAGCCATATTATTCAATTCTAGTCAATTGTGAACTTGAGCCCTCATTCCATATTCAATTAAATTACATGGGTTTATCCAATCTAATTCCATTTCTTTGGGAAAGTCATGAAGTCCGATTGAGAGAAAGCCAATGGTGGTTTGAACAAGTTGAAAAAGAAAGTACAAATGTCAGACAACCACCTTGGCCAGATTAAAATTGTATCCTAGAGTTTGGTGAGGCCATAGATTTTCGTGCACCTCAATTGTATATATGTATAAATTGTGCATAACATTTTTCTTTTTTTAACAGTGGAAGAACTCCAACCCGAATCAGCTACCGTTGTTTTAATTTTAATTCTATTTCATTGATCATATCATTTATTGCATACATTGAGGATAATGCATGGTTTAGGTGTAGGGGTTGTCTTCTCTGTATCTTTTTCATTTTTTTTAGTTATTAAGTGACTTTTCACATTTTCGTTTTTTTCATCAAAAAAAAACAAAAAAAATTGAAAAAATGACAAAAAAAGAGTCTTTGTGTCTTTTTTGTTTTTTTTTCCAAAAAAAATGAAAAAAATATTAGGAGCTATCCACATTAGTCTTATCAATTAGGAGTGAATGAGTAGCCCAGTGTTGAAATTCAAACGTAAGACTGAGTAATTGATGACCCAATGATTCAAAGAATAGAGACAAAATCTGAAAAATAGCATCATCTGAAATATCTATAACTCGTATGTACCTTATCATACATTATCACTCTAATCCTTACCTATGGAAAATAAAGGAAAGCCTGAACACCTTAGTAATACAAAAAAAAAGAAGGAAAAAACATCCAATAATCACTGAGTAACTGGGTATCATGCCTAAGTAAGCATTGATATTCACGTAAAAAGGTGATTGGAGGATCAAAAAAAAGGAAAGAAAAAAAAATCTTGTCTTTGAGGCCTTAGCTACTCGAGTAATTAAGTCCTTAGGGGTGTCTTCACACGTGGTGACCTAAAACCGTCTGGTTTGGGATCAACCGACCTAAAGCTCGCTAAATGGGTAGCCAAGAATAAAGTCTAAGAAAGCGAGACACAAGGAAATGAAATAAAATTGCTAAGGTGGAAAGATTGGATTTGAAAATCCATGTTAAGGACTATTTCACAAACACGAGGTATATATGAGTAAATTTTTAAGAAGATGATGTGAAAAATAGGACAGAGACTCTATAAGGACAGGATGAGTGTTCTCAACAAAGGTTAAATCGGAGAATTAAGACACTAAGAAACTTTGGATCTTTTAGTTGAGTAGGTTAATGTGGAACCTTAGAATTTTTCCTTTTTTTTATTTTTCACTTTTCTTTATTTCTCCACCTCTTTTCTATTAGGATTTTGTGGGTAGATCCACTACAAACCCTCACGAGACACCACTCGTCCACTAGGGTAACCTAGGGGTTTAAAGGCTTATTGTATGTGCTAAGTGTAACCGCGATTCCTGCGAAAGTGAGTTAGGATTTTCTTTTCTTCTTCTTTATGTCAGAGTCAGTTTTGATCGAGGTCTAGCAAAAGATAGGTATGGGGGTGTTTGATTAACTCATAATTCATGCATATTTTATTCTCATATTTGTCTATTTTGTATATAAATAATATTACTAGAGATATTTTATGCAAATTTTGCAGAACTTGAGGGCTTAGAAAGAATCTATGAAAAATAAGGGGGAAAAGAATAATTATGTCAGAAAAGAAGAGATTTTTTTGGAAAATTCTTGAGCTATGTGAAGAAGTCAAACACACATTTTCCATGTGCCTAAATACTGGTAAAATATCAGTCAAACTGTGGAAAAGGTCAAAGAAGATCCTGGATGACATGGACACCTCCCAAGTGCCCAAATGCAGATCCGACACCTCCCAACGCCTGCACTAGATATTTTTGACTTGGTCTTCTTTGGATAAGATTTTCACTTGTAAACATCTTGTATTCAAAATTCAAGATTAAATTTTGTATTCAGATTTGTCTCTAACATAAGCAAGTCATTATAAGCCTATAAAAGGACCCCTTATGTAGATCTATGGAGCCCTAATCTAGGTTTTAAACTCTCTTTTCTTTTCTTGTATTTTAGAAAATCCTGAAGATCATCAGTGTAATCTCAGGTTCCCTTCAATAAAAAGTTTTTTTATTTAATTATGTTTTCTCTTTCTCCTTCTTCTCCTTCTTTTATTTTAATTTTTTATGTTATCATGCTTGGCTAATCTTCTAGATCTAGGGTAGAGATGAAGTTTATTTAGATTGAGATGTGTGATCATGTTTTTTTCTCTTTCTTCTTGTATTTCATGCAATGAATATATAGGTTGGATGTATATTACATAGACTATTCAATGAATCAAAAAACTTTGATAGATTAACATTGATTTCATCTTTTTAGTCTAGGCTTAGGGAAGATTTAATTAGGGGTAGTGTATATAATCTCAATTCCATCATATGTCATCTGATTTAATTTGATTTGTGTGTTCTTATTCCTTAACTTGATAGTCTATGGTGCATTGCATATAGATTATACTTGTTAAGATAAGAATCATTAAATCAAGTTATTTAGATCAATAAAATGAGGAGGGAGTAAACATGATCATGCATTCTCAATTCTATATAAATGGATTCGACACCCTAGATTTTAATTCATTGGATAGCATTGTAATAGTCTAGTGTTAGATTTTCCTTTTCATATCAACTTTCTTAGCTCCTTGTTTTCAATAATTGGTAATAAATCTTTGATTCTAAAACACTTTTCTCTATGGGATTTGTAACACCCGTAAAATTCATTTTATAATTATTTACATTTTATGAATTTTATTCCTAGATGGGTGTTACTGTTCCGAGGCCATTGTGTAGTTTTTGTGCTTTTGGGCTTAGGCCTCGTAGGCTGGCTTCTGTTTGCGTGTCCCTATGGGTGGTTTGGCACTGTGCATGTGTAGGGCCATGGTGTGGGGTCCCCGTGGGGCCCGCATTTGTGGGTTGTTGGTTGTGACTGGTGGTTGAGCGGTGTGGTTGGTTGCTCGTGCGATGTGCCGGTGGCTGAGAAGCACAGGTGGGCATGTTCTCAGCTACTACGGGCGCAGGCTTTATAAGTCGCACCGCTCTCCTCCATCGCCATCGCCATCTTCTCCTTCCTTCTTCTTCCTTTCCCTTCCTCCTCGGCAGTGCATCCCTCCTCCTCCCCCACCTTCTTTCTCTTCCTCCCTACTCTTCCTTCTCCTTTCCCCTTCTCCTTCCACCTGACCTCCTCTGTTTCCCCTGTTCTTCCTTGGCGCGCACGCCGACGGAGAGAGAGAGAGATCAAGGGAGCGAAGCGGAGGGCTATGGTTGCTCGGAGTGGTGCGCGGAGCTTGCGTGGAGTGTCCCTGAGGTCGTGGTGAGGCTATGGTCGCTGGATTCCCCAAGGGTCGGTCGGAGGATTGTTGGAGTGCATTCTCAAGTACGTATCTCCACCCCATGTAATAGATTGCATGAAATTGGTAGAAAATGTTAAGATTGCATGGAATCTAGGATTGCATGAAATCGGCCCGACTCCCTGGTTGAGGTCGGGGGTCGAGATACCTGTGGCTGAGGGGCGTCGGGTCTTGGAGGTATGAGACTCCTTGACTGTCATATCAAGGCTAGGGTTGTGGTCCACGGGTTGAGGTTTCTTGTGGCATGACGAGGAGGTATGATACTCCTACTATCGCTGTGAAACACTGAGGCTCGGGTGTTGTCGGTTGTAGAGGTTTAATACTCCCTCCTGAGCACCGTGTGTGGAGGACGCCGTGAGAAGGCGTACCCTGTGGTGGCCAGTGTGGGTGGGACACATGCTCCGTAGCTGGTAGCGTCCTGGGAGATAGGACAGCCTTCCCAAGAAGGGGTTGGCTTTATGAGGGTTCTCTAGGTGGGAGAATCGACGGACGGTGGTTGGCTCCTACACAGGGTGGCACACCGTGGCAGTGCAGAACGTTGTGGTCGCTCCTCAGCGGACTGCGTGCGGCCAGAGTTAGGTTGCCTAGAGTTGGGCTTCCCAACTCACTATGTGTGGTTTTGACCATTGAGGGCCTTTGCTTGTGGCTTTGGGCTAGTAGAGCCCTGGTTTGTGGTTTTGGCCGGTGTGGGCCTGATTAATGAGGTTTTGAGAAAATGGTTTGTGAAATGAATTTAAAAGGAAAATAGATAAGAGTTTTGTTTTCCACGGTTTTCGTAGAGTACGTACTGGGTGACTTTGGTTACTCATGCGTTTTCCTTGTGGTTTTGGTTTACAGGTGCAGACATGCGATTGGTTTAGCATAGTGCATATAGATCGGAGTCCCCTAGCGGCACACATAGGTTCTTGGTAGTTTGATATTTACTGTTTAGCTTTAATTTTCTCGTAATTTAATTTATTTAAATTATTGTAAAAAATATGGAACGTGACAGGATTCGATCCGTATTTACCATATACTACATAGTACGCCGTGCACTTACAGTAATTAAATAAGACACATCAGAAGTTACCTCATCAAGGTGAAGCAAAAAATGTTCCCAAAGGAAAAAGCAATAGAAAGTTACCTCGGCGCTAATTCCTAGCTTTCTTGGAGGTATGGTTGTCGAGGGAGAAGAAGAAACTTATTGGTCTAATGCTACTTGTTCTTTGTCATCAAGGTTCTCAACCTGTGTCATAGGAGGTAAGATGGTGGTTAGGGTTGTAAAGTGAGAAAAGGATTGGGCTGGAGTCGTGCTTTCCTAACAAGGTAAACAAGGGATGCGTTGGAGGGGTGTTTTCGTCTTTTTGTCATATAGAACCTTGCTCAAAATTTTTACCAAGCAAGATTATTCATATAATCTACTATTCATATACTCCTTGGAAATTGCATCCAAAATCAGGTTTCTTTGAACTTTTGGTCTACCAAAATTTTTACCAAAGGGCCTTAGAATTCTTCTCATGCATGTTCCAACGGACAATCAGTGTGTACAGGAAGTTGAACTTGTTGGCAATCCAAGTAGAAGCCTTTTAGCAAATCACAACACATTGGCTTTAGGTTCACAGCCATGCACGTCATGGTTCTACACGTGAAAATGCCATTCTTGTTCTTCATCAAGGACATTTTATAAACACATCCATAGGGTATGTATATTTGCTATGTCATATAGTCACTAATGCCTTTATGTCGTATATTTTTGTTCTAAAATTTTTCTACGGAGAATCTTGGTTACCGCATAGCTTGTATGGAAGTTGTTCTTTTTTTTGTTAACGGTTTAGATTTTATGCCCTAAGAATTGAATCTGAGACCCAAGACGAGTTTTGTCTTCTCCAAACAACTGTGACAATGAGGCATTATCCTATATGGAAGTTGTTTTTTTTGTAATCGGTAGTAAGTATTTCTTTCTATTATTTTAAAATGTTTACAACCTCAGTAGTGCAAAGTAAAATGTCCAACAAATACTACAAACCTTACAAAAATGGTACTCTGTCACTCAGCAGGTGACCAACAGCCAAAAGTATGAAAATGTAAGTTTTATGGTGAATAACGCAAAGACCACAGAACACAGCTCATGAGATGCCAGTGAGATACAAAATCAATTAACGAAGGGTTAATCATGGCCTGGAAAAGCTGTACCCAAGTCCATCTCACTTTGAGGGGCTGAAGCTTGCTTCCCCTCTCTGCTCTGTTGGAATGCAGATATTGCCATAAGGTTCTCAATCCTTCCAAATCAACCAGAGGATGATTTGAAAAACCTATTATTCTTTTCAATCCAAATCAACTAGAGAATGATTTGAAATAACAATGTCCAACCAGAATAAAATAGATCAATTTAAGATGGAGTGTAGACAGTAATAAATCAGCAACACAAAAGTAACCAGGATAACCAAGGGATGGTAGGAGAGCAAATCTCGAAAGGTCCAGTGTCAAGGCATGTCAGAAAAGGATTGCTTTTCACCTCTCCACTGTCGGAGGAAATCTCTGACTCAGATATTTTCCCCACACGAATGTATAATGTTTCATATTTCAAAAAAAATTTAACATTAAAAAAATGCAGTGAGTGCGCGTAATGAGTGACATGAGAGGACGCGCAACAGAGCACAATAATGTCACCCTTACTATAACCTTCCAACTTTCCCTTATCCCCACAGTTCAGATTGAAAACTTTCGAAATAATCGGGGGAAAATACCGAGAGTACCCCCCAAACAGAACCCGAGGCGTCAGCGAGATGGTCCTCCAGCCCTACTCCGCACAAGGTGCACAAAGTCCCTCGCTGGGATCCCACCGGCGGAAGCAAGCTCGCCGGCAACATGGAAAATAGAGTCCCAAAGGGACTGTAGAAGGCTCCCAAACTCAGATCTGCCATTCTCAAACTCAGATCTGCCATTCTCTAAGAATTCATCCATAACAATTAACAGTAGTATAGAAATACTCCAAAGTAACGGATCCAAGAAGGACAAAAACATCAGTTCGCAAAGAACTCCATTTCACCGAATAGAACCAGTTGGTGACAAAGAATTAGTAAAAAACATGCAATCCACACCAATATTCAATGGTGCCTTGAAATCTAGATGAAAATAACCACAGGCACCGAATTTTATCACTAGATCACCAGATCTAGTCGATCGGGTGGCGCAGAAGGGGATCTACCCCGCCTGAGACTAGTGGTGTTGTCCCGACCACCGGAGCTAGATCGGGGCTCAAGAAAGGGGGTGGCCGCCTTTCTCTTATAACCTCCCAGATCCGTCACATTCAAAGAATAAGAGTGGAAAGGTGTTACCGGCCGACGGCAAGTTTTGCCGATCACGAGGCTCGCAGAGTAAACCTCAGCAGAAGGAGGAGCAGAGATGGGGATCTGCGCATCGTGCGAAGCTGATCCTCCTGGACGGACGCCTGCAGGTACGGCGGCCACGTCTGGGCCTCCCAGGTACTGAGGAAGGAGCCGGGGGGCCTCCCAGGTTCTTCAGCTTTGGAAAGGGCGAGAAGGAGAGAGAGAGAGATGGAGAGGGCGAGAGAGGCTCTGCCATCGGGGAAAGGAGGATTGGAGCTGGAGGGACTCGTCGTCCTCCCACCACGTCACCTCCTGGACGACGCGAGCTTCTCTCGTCCTCCCACTCGTCGATCGAGCGGGCCAGTGGTGAGATCAACTGCCGGCAGGCTCATGAGGTGCGGGGTGGCGGCGGGCAGACAGCGGGGCGGGGGATCGGAGCTGGAGGGACTCGTCGTCCTCCCACCTTGAAAGTAGGTAGTTGCCTAGAGGGAGAGTAATGTTGGAAAGGATAATATTTTGCTAGAAGGAGAAGGGACCCTGTATGGAAGTTGTTGATTACTCTTTATTGCTACTGTGTTTCTCCCATTGCACGTGTTTCTTAAAAAAATTTACTGCAAGTTTTGTGACATATCTTCTGCTGGCTTTTATGCGATTTCCTCTTGTTTGACACAAGTTTGGCTCATAGTCACAATGTCATGACTGCATAATCACAAGTTTGGTTCATCGTCACATACGTAGGAGAACCCAATTAAGTTGGAACCTAGTGAATATTTAAAATGAGTGTTCCTCTGGTTCTGATTCTTCCTTCTTATATGTTGTATTTTTCCAAGCCCTTCATGTTTATGGTAATAAATGATTGTTTCATGTTTGATACTACCGATATTTTCAGGCCTTTTTTGACCCGTCTAGGTGCATATGTAGAAACCATAACGTATTATGTAGACTTTTTCTGACTGGCTCTCATTGTTTGCCATAACTATTTATGGTATATATTTATATATTTGTAGGAACCTCCAACTTATTATGGAGACATTGATATGATCTTGTTCTTAACACCAATTGAAAATTGCAATGTTAATGTCAAAAGAATCCTAACTTGTGTTCAAGTTTGTGTTGGTCTTAAGATTATTTTTAGTAAGTCTTCTCTTACAGGTATTGGAATTTTTCAGGATACTATTGATAGATGTTGTAAAATCTTAAGCTATAAGTAAGAGTCTCTCCCTATTAAATATTTCAAAATATCTTTGCATTACCGCAAAGTCTCATTTAAATATTGGTCTCCTATATTGGACAAGTTAACGTCCAAACTTGAAAGCAAAATTGGAAGGAGGCTCACTTTAATTAACTCTGTATTATTTGCTATTCCAATCTACTTTCTTGCGGTCCCTCACCTTCCAATTAGAGTAGAAAATGAGATTGATCGCCTCCAACGAAGATTTCTTTGGAGTTCAGTCGTGCCCTCTAGAAAAGGTTATTACTTAGTTAATTGACAGACAATTTACTACTCAAAAAAACAAAGAGGATGGGGAATTATTAATATTAAAAATTTCAGCAATACTCTAAAATATAAACTAATGTGGTAATTACTTGTGGGTAATTCTAAGCTCAAGTGGACTGAACTAGTAAAATCGACATTGATATGATCTTGTTCTTAACACCAATTGAAAATTGCAATGTTAATGTCAAAAGAATCCTAACTTGTGTTCAAGTTTGTGTTGGTCTTAAGATTATTTTTAGTAAGTCTTCTCTTACAGGTATTGGAATTTTTCAGGATACTATTGATAGATGTTGTAAAATCTTAAGCTATAAGTAAGAGTCTCTCCCTATTAAATATTTCAAAATACCTTTGCATTACCGCAAAGTCTCATTTAAATATTGGTCTCCTATATTGGACAAGTTAACGTCCAAACTTGGAAAGCAAAATTGGAAGGAGGCTCACTTTAATTAACTCTGTATTATTTGCTATTCCAATCTACTTTCTTGCGGTCCCTCACCTTCCAATTAGAGTAGAAAATGAGATTGATCACCTCCAACGAAGATTTCTTTGGAGTTCAGTCGTGCCCTCTAGAAAAGGTTATTACTTAGTTAATTGGCAGACAATTTACTACTCAAAAAACCAAAGAGGATGGGGAATTATTAATATTAAAAATTTCAGCAATACTCTAAAATATAAACTACTATGGCAATTACTTGTGGGTAATTCTAAGCTCAAGTGGACTGAACTAGTAAAATCTCATTATTATTCTCTTAATAGATCTAAAGCCTCACTGAATGTGTACTCAAATGGATCACCTTTAGGGGGTGGAACTTAGGAAAAGTCTACTTATTTTGAATATTTTTTCTAGATTTTTAGTTAATAATGGTGATAATTTTATTTTTTGGGAAAATAAGTGGTGTGGTGATGTTTCACTTAAAAATAGTTTGCCTGATTTATTTCAGTTATCCACTTTGAAGAAAAGCATGGTTAAAAAAATATGGATTAGATTTAATACGGATTTTGTGGGACTTTTCAGTCAAGCAATTGGAAGCAACATTGATCTTGATTCTTTGCAATGGCAATTGGATAGTTTTACAGATATTATTGACAGCCTCCAACTCAATGAGGAGGCTAACAAATTGTATTGGACCCCTTCCTCTAACAAATCTTTTTTGAAAAAGAGTTGTTATAAATCTTTAAATGATGGAGGATTTAAATCTCCCCTTAGACACAATCTCTGGAAAAGCAAGGTACCACTGAAGATTAAACTTTTTCAATGCTTGGCAATTTATGACAGGATATTATCTTGAGAAAATCTTATTGTGGTTTCAGTTGCGAGAACACATCATATATTCTTCTCACATGCCTCTTAGCAATGCAAGTCTGGAAATTTTTCTTGAATAATACATCCATTTTATATAATATCAATAGTTGGACATATTCTCTTTAAGAATGTATGCGAATTATAATAACAATGTTCATATTTGGAATTTGGTCGTTCCAGTTGTTCTTTGGACTTTTTAATTAGAGAGAAATAATAGAATTTTTAGGAATAAAATTAGACCTGTGCCTTTTATTATCTCTAGAATTATTTCGCTAATCAAATCTTGGGAAGTAAATCTTTTTATAGGCGAAGGTAGTGAGGATATTTCTCAAACTTTGGACAGGATGCAACATAATTGGGATCAGGATCGTGTTCATCAGGCTATCCAAATAATTGCCTCCTCAATTGACCTCTCTGTCCCACCTTTTACTTCAACTGTAATAATTCAATCTTGGGTAGATGATGCTATGCCTTGCGATCCATTTCATAGCAATTCTGAAAGTGATGTTTAAGGTTTATTATTAAGACTTTGGTTTTCATTCTAATCTGTAACATTTTGGACTAATATTCTGTCATTCCCTAGGCTAAAGATATTGGGCTTTATGTATATTAGACATCTTATTTTACACTTGGTGGTGGAATTCATAGTCAGGTGTTATATTAATATTAATATTATCTACCAATTTCAAAGAAAAAAACATTGATATGATCTTTTGATCCTAAGAGAATTGAAGTAATGAGGTATTTGTTTTTATTTTGAGGTGTAATTATTATTCTTACATGTATTCAAAATATTAATTACATTTTGTGGATAAATTATTTCACGCAGCCCTACACATGATTGGTATTTGTTACATGGGTGGGTAGTTATTCAATGAGGTAGATTCTGTTAGGTTGTTTTTTATATTATTCGATATGTATGGAGAATAGAAGACCATCTTTATTTAGTAACTTCAGTTTTAGATTTTTAATATGTACGAAGAACTTTGTACCTACTACACTTACATGTGATTGTCAATATAAATTTAGTTTCATTGTTGTGATGTTTATAAATGAGTTATAGTTCTTTGTGTTTGGTACTTTGGAATTAATAAAAATCAACTGCTATGGTGTAGTTGGTTAAGGAGAGTAGAACTCATACCTCCCTTCTAGGTTCGAATCTCACGGACCGCAGGGAGAAAAAAAAATATATCTACTGATTTTAAAAAAAACTTTGGAATTAATAAATAAATCATAGTTATGGTATTAATTAGTTAAAAAAGAAGGACTCTGTGATGAATTATAATCTATCAATGAAAAGTATAAATGTAGAAATATGATGGCAGTAATATTCTATCACAAAGTTTGATCATATATGCCACATTACAGTAGTCACTAGTGACATATTAAATCTGTCACAAATACTATATAAAATAATAAAAGCTTCAAATTAGTAATTTTGTGGCGTGACGGAAATTAATTGTCGGTTCTTAATAGATAATTTTTCTTGTGGTGCACGAGAGCACCTTAGTTCGCGTGGTTAACATGTATCCATAGTTTTGGGTAGGCCCCACTAGCAGCGAGTTTTCTGAACCACAGCAGTCCCTCTCCAGAGTTAACGAATTCGATGATAAATAATACAAGATATTGTTAGTATTGAATATCTTCTAAGTTTCTAACCACACCGTTGAATATCGAAGCAGCGAGTTTTGTGAGCCTTGTCCATGGAGAAATCCAAACCACCCCACAAACTTCACTTCGTTCTAGTTCCGTTAATGGCGCCGGGCCACTTGATCCCCATGGTCGACCTCGGCCAGTCACTTGCCAAGCGTGGCATGCTCGTTAGCATCGTCACCACCCCCCTCAACGTCTCTCGCTTCAAACCAACCATCGACGGAGCCAAGCAGTCCGGCCTCCCTCTTCGGTTCGTGCCGATCCAGTTCCCGGGCTCGGAGGTGGGTTTGCCGGAGGGGTGCGAGAACATTGACAGCGTGTTGGATCTTCAGCAGCTACTCACCTTCTTTGATGCCATCTTTATGCTTCGGGAGCCACTCAAGCATTACCTGCAAGAACAGCAGTCGTTGGACACTAGTGTTCCGATCTGCATCGTTTCAGACTTCTGCCACATGTGGACCAGGCATGTGTCGCTGGAGCTCAAGATTCCGAGGCTGGTTTTTTACAGTGTGTGCTGTTTCACACTCTTCTGTCATGAAATACTGCCGGAGTTCTACGAGAGAGAGGGTGTCGTCGACAACGAAAGATTGGTCGTGGTGCCAGAGATTCCTCACCGGGTGGAGGTCACCAGAATCCAAGCTAGTGGTTTCTTTGAACCGGACTCGTTTTTCAGCAATGAGGTTAGTCGTGATCTGCTTAATTTTCGTTTTTTTTTTTTTTTTTAATTGTTGCTTGTGCTTCTTATTTTCAAATCATTGTTTAATGAGTATTATGATAGTGATTCTTTATTTCTTTACCAAATATACCAGCAAGTTGGAAAGTCATTGATGGAACATTGGAACCAGACAGACCCGCCTTTTAAGTTGCTGTAGAATTTGACAAGGAACTTGTTTTCGTATCACTTGATGTAGTAATAAGATTGGGAGTTCGTCTTCCTCTGTTTTCGAAAATTTATTATGATTGTAATGCAAATCATAGTCTAAGTGTTTCTAAAATTGTTTCCAAAAATTGATGGTCTTATAGTTAAATATTTGTTATGATTGTAATATATATTAAAAATTATTTTTTAAAAAAACTTATTTACGACCTTATAATGCAAAACCATGAATATACAACCGTTAGATTGTTTATCTCCGATTAATCACGTGTGAGATTATTACACATACAAATCCATCACATCCGAAAATGACCACTTTTACGATCTTTTATCAACTGTCTTCTATCTTTTATCCAAACCACCTAGCCTATCAATCATGAATCTTAATTCATCAGGCTCTCCTATAGCTTCTTTCAAACAAGTTAGGAACCAACCCCATGCATGTCCACTTTAAATATGAGCAGCAGCATAGGCTATAGGAAACAATCGTGAGTTCCCATCAAGAACAGTAGCTCCTAAGCATCACACCATTGCACCTGCCATTCGGATGGCAACCATCCAAACCAAGCAATCTTCTACAACCCAATAAGAACCCATCTTAGTTGGCTTTGAAACAAATTTGTCTCTCATTACGTATAATACTTTCAAGATTTGTTTGTAATATCTCAACCGTTAAGTCAAACAACTTCTTATTGAAGTTGATGTGATTGTTACTCTCAATTTATTTTTGTTGACCCTTAAGACACCTAAATGATTTGTGGATATATGAAAAACATAAGGCATGAAATAATACGTACCTAAAGGTTGTTTCCTGATTTACTCTAATGTAATGAAATTACTACATATGTATGAGAAAATTAACAATAAATATGTTATTAAGAAAAACTCCCTTCACAAATTTTATAGATGAAAGAAATAAGATGAGAAGAATATGTTGAAGATGTTAGGCATAATGATGGAGCATTGACGTATCTCTAGCAAAAGGTAATTCTCTCTCTCTCTCTCTCAAGACTCTCTTTCTCTAACTCAGAATAAATGGCTTTGATCTCTAGACTGTCCCCTAAAGCCTTTAAAATTTGTCTCTCTGTCTACCCTTCAAGGTTGAGGTATCTAGGTATTTATAGAGGCATGGTCGGATCAAAGGAAGGCAAGAAATCCAAGAATAACAAAGCAATTTAGTTGCAGCTGAAAAATTCTAAATCTAAAGTATAAAATGCAGCAAATGTTGCATTCTACGTAGAATTCATATATCTCAGCATTTTACAACTTCCAGAAGAGGAAAAATGTCATGTCACAATAATTATTAGAATAGTCACCCCATTAATTGTGAATTAAGCATAATTAAGTCTGATTAAGGCCATGTGCAATTTATGAGATCACCCTAAAAGAAAACAATTTGAATTTCAAATTATTAGAAGAAAGGAAAGTGGTTATGTAAAAGATACAATTGTCAAGTGTAGAATGCGTACACATGCGCGTTTTATATTAAACGCAAAGAATCGTACATTCCACAAAATGGAAATTGAAATAGCTCTCTTGTATAGAATGCAGATTTTTTGTGCATTTTATATTAAACGTTGTATATTATACATTCAATGAAGTCTGGAATGTAGATTGCCTTGCATTTTACACACCCAATGGGTTGAAATTTTATAGGATTGAAGTCTGGAATGTAAGGATGTTTGTAAAATTTGAACAAGTTTGGAATTTGTTGGAATGTTCTACTGTAGTGATCTTTCCAAGGTATCAAGGGAGATAAAATGAGTATTCCACGAGATAGATTTGAAATGATAAAAATACCACTATAATCATGAAGGCTCAGAGAGAGGTTCGAAGTGCAATTCTGACGTGTTTAGTGTCAAGAGAGGAATTGGAGTAGAGTAATCCTAAATGTTGTCCTAAGGTGATCGAAACTGAAAGTCTTCTGAGAGATGCCAAAAATGGAGTATCAACTGTAACAACTTTGATGGTGCAAACATGATCTTTTGACTTAACTTCTTGTGTTGTATGAGGTGACCTAGGAGATGAGTGTGATGGTTAGTTAGGCTTGCACACTTCTTTTCTTTTTCTTACTATTTCTTCTATCTCATCTCCTCATCATTGAACTCAACCATTGTTCTTCAAATTAAATCATAGTCCTTGATTTCATGAGGTCTTTGATTGATCCTTTAGAAGTCACAAATTGCATCAAATTGTTGATTTTGCTTTGCCAGAATGCTTTTAATTAATTCTTGAAAGGATTAGTCTGGAAGCACATATATTTATGCAATTAAATTTGATAATTAGCTTTGCAAATTACATAATTATGTACTCATCACATTCCCC
>JAMKQA010017787.1:0-35579 GCA_024699735.1 Posidonia australis | reverse complement strand
TAAACCTTAAATCACAAAATTAAGAAATTAAATTAAACCCATGAAACCCCATTAAAATCTTAAAATTAAAACCCTAAAAAGTCCAACAAATTCCAAAAGATAAAATCAAAACAAAAATCCAAATAAAATGCCCAATTCGTAGGCCCAAAATCAGCCCAATAAGCCCAATACATTCTTAAACCATAAAACTTTAGAAACATGAAAAAATAACTCCGGCGAGCCTTCACCACCGGCGACCCCGTGATCTCCGGTGCTGTCACTACAGTCAATCCCCGGCTTTCCAGCACGTGATTCTTCACCCTCGTGATCTACGGACCTTCCTTTCCTAGGATTGCCCTCGATCCTACGGCGGGGAAGCCCTTGCGAGAGGGATGGACGGCGCAGAGGGGCTCTGCCGGAGCTCCAAAAGGACTCGTCGCCGTCAAGCCTGGGGGCGGCTCTTCTGACGTACGACCCGACCTCCCCCCGATCCAGCGGAACCCTCTTCTGACCCGGGACGAACCTCCCCAGCTCGCACCCTAGAGCCCAAGCTACCCTCCTCGTACCCCAGAGCCTGAGCAGTGACCAGAACCCGTTGCATCCCAGAGCCCCAACCAGAGAACGCTGGGAGGGACACTGCACCCACCAGGTACCCCTCTTCCTCCTCCATTTCATTTCAGAGCATCACCCTTAGCACCCCCTAAGCCTCCAGGACACGTCACAGGCGAGCCAGGCTCCTCGCGCGCCTTCAGCCCCACCTCCGGCGATGGGTTCACCATCGCCGGCAGGGCTTTGAGTCCCTGACTTCAGGCATGGCCCCCAGGGGGCCCTTCCCTCTCTTCCCCTCTTCTTCCCCTTCCTCTCCTCCTCCTTTGGCCTCCCTTGGCCCCAGAAGAAGCTGCTCACTGCCGTTGTCCCGTCGCTGCCCGTAGCCGCCGCCGCTTGCCGTCGAGATGCCCCACGCCACTCCGACGCCTCCCGCTCCAAGCCGAAGGCTCCGGAAGATTCCCCGCGATGCATAGAAGTCCCCTGGGCCACTTCGCCATCACCTGGATCCCCGCGACGACCCAACCACCTCCACCGTCATCATCGCCGGAGACGGAGGTGGGGGGAGGCTTTCAGACTTCCCCGCGCCTCACCGACGCCCCCATCAACCTCGCCGTGTCCCCGATACGCTCCCCGGACCTCCGTCGTGCCGCTCCAGCCTCCGGATCACCGCCAGCCTCGCCACCGTCTTCTCTGACACCGTCAGAAGCCCCTCGCCGGAGCTCGAGGTGGGGGGGGAGGCCACAAGCCCCTCCAGTCGTGCCCCACCACTCGGGGAAGACCACCTTGCCGCCATGAAGCCTCCCCGGGTCCCCGCACGTCCTGTCGTTCGCCTGGAAGCCTCCAGGATGTCGCCGGAGAGATCGCCGGCGGTGGAGCGTCGGCGATCCTCCGACGATCTTCGAATGGGTATTTTGTGAGCCTAGTCCTTTTATTTTTGTTTTATTATTTTTAGATCCTTATATTATTGTGTTTCAGTCCTTGTTTGTTACACTTTGGTCCTTCAATTTTGCATGAAAGCCCCTTCTTTTTTTATAAAAGTTTTGTTTCTTTTTAATCCTTGTAAATATTGCATCTTTTTCCCTGTACTTTTAATTTTTATTTCATGTATGTTTTATTACATCTAGGCCCCTATTTCCATATTTTCTTTACATTTAAATCCTAGTTATTTGCATTTAATCCCTGAAATATTTTAAAATGAGTTTTTTTCCTTATAAAATTGCGTTCTGAACCCCTAAATATTTAAAAAACACACTGGCCTTCATAAAATCAAATTTTCTTCACACTTAAGTCCAGGCTTTTTGCATTAAACCCTTAGAATGTTAAAAAATAAGTTTTCACTGTAAATTTTGCATCTTTAACCTTAATAAATTACATAATTACACTGGCTCACACAAAAGCTCAGTTTTGTCACAATCAGACCCTAGAATTTTGCAAGCTCTTGAATTCCCATCAAAGTATTTTTGAACATAAAATTTACATTTCGACCCTTAGATTATTTCTAAATTCCTCATTTAGGTTTTTAAATATTTTCCATCATATTTTGGGCTATTTTACACCCTTGTTTTGCGTTTAATCATAGAATCCACTTGTAAATCATATTTTCACTGAGATTTGATCTTTTGCCCCGCATTTTGACCACATTTGCACATAAGTGTGAATTTTGCACTTTAGTCCCTGACTTTTCAGGAAATTATCCAAGTGCAATTTTTGCATCCTTGTGCCACATTAATACTGGACCCGTCATTTTCATGTCAGGATAAGGACCATGAACATGTTTTTCATCCAGTTTCTTGCTCTTTTCGTGAATTTTGAGTTTTAGTCCCTATGATTGTCATTTATTGCATTTACATTCTTTTAGGTTTTTTTCCTCCCAGTTTTTGCAAATGACATTGTCCAGACATTTAACATTCATTTTGACATAACTTAGTCCATGCATCACTCCCATGCAAGCACTGATCAGGGTAAATGACCAAATTGCCCCTATACCAATTCTTGAGCATGTATCTCGATCTTTGCATTTAGTCTTGCCATGGCAAACATATTAGTATGATTAGAGCATGATCTAGGTTTAGCAAACATTCATCAAACCTTTAGCAAGCATTTTGACTAGAAAGATCGAGTTTCTCGGACGTACGAGGGTGCCTAACACCTTCCTCGTGCGTAATAGGAATCCTTACCCATTCTCTGGTTAGCAGACATCCAGTCTTTCCATCTGCATCACATGCATTCATTCTTTTGTGGTTTTCCTCATTTTTCCCTAAAAGAATAGGTGACGACTCCCTTTTTGCTTTTTCTTTTATCCTATCCTTACGCCTTCGCCATCCTAACATGGTTGTGGTTCCCTTTCCCCCTCCTTTGGGTCGGGCACGGTCACACACTGTCAGCTCTCTTCTACTCTCTTGTTTAGAAGAAAAAGAAGAAGAATAAATCATATACATTGTTTACAATTTTTTAGCCACTGGTAAAGAAACTATAAATTGCTAGGAAAGTTTTATGCCTTTTCTTTTTCTTGTAGGCTTCTTGTTCTATTCATGTCATGTTTTTCATGCTATAAATATAACAATCAAGATTTTGGAATGCTTCTTGGACTATATTTATTTGTGTTGTTCAAAAAAATTAGGTTGATTGATGCTTTCATCCATTCCTCCTACATTGCAACTTTATTTTATATTTGTTTTCTATAATACTTTAATCTTGCTTTTATGCAATCATCCTTTGGTTTTGTTGATTACTTTTATCTTTGCTTGTATGCAGTTATCAATGTATTGTAAAAGTTTAGTTACTATTGCTTATCACATTCTTATAGGAGCTATTGCAAAGCTAGCTTTTATATTTTTAAGACAATGAAATACCTGCATCTAATTACTTTTTGCTAAAGCCAATTAGATTTGGTGAGACTTAGGCTCAAATTTGTTTGTTAGGAAATGTGACCTTGAAAAGTGTCATTTTAGATGTACTACAAACTTAAGATGGGCTCAGTGTGATTTTTTAAAAAGTAGTTTTCTGATACTACTTTTGCTATCCATACTTGTTCGTGAATCAGATAATGTTTCACACTTGTGCTTACTAAAATTGCAGGTTTGATCAGCCTATCAAAGTTAATTGGATGTATGCTAGTGGTCTGAGGGAGGACACATTGGGTTAGCCTTGTTGCACACTTTTTTGAACGTCAAGTAAATTTTTATTAAAGTCACTTTTTCTAATGGATTTAATAACCTACAAGGCATTACAATGTTATTTACCTTTGTTTTTTAAAGAACACAAGTTATCTAACTTATATCTAAATATTTTTGACTTTTGGTGTATATACTCAAAATTCATTATACATTTCAATATTGAGATTGTGACTTTCTGTATTTGGTTTTGTACCGTTGTGGATTTTTCATGTTCCTCAAGCATCAAGTTCTACATATATATGTCTCCTTTTTTAATCCTCAGAAATCAGAATTAACTTTTATTCAACAGAATGTTTCTCCAACTATGCTTCTTAGATTCCTCAGGGAACACCGGTCAGAATGGGCTAACAGTAGCATTGATGTGTTCTGCTATTCTGCAGTTAAAGCTATCCCTTGTAGTTTACTAGGGTCTTTTGTTGGTGGATTTGCTAGTCAAGTTGTCCTTCCTCTGGCTCATACAATTGCCCATGATGAAGTAAGATTCTGGTATATTTGTGTGAAATCCCACTTGTTATTTCTTTGTTGATACAGTTCTAGGAGGTACTTAAGTTGAAAGATACTAGTCACTAGCAGATGCTATTAAAATACAGTTCTAGCAAGGTTGCAATAGAATGCTTCAGGTGGGTTTACTACATTTGATTGAAATTTATCATATACATTTTTTTTTTGGTTATGCATATGTATAATGATGAGGGTTAATAATAGTCTACAAACATCAATTTCAATCAACATTTCTCTATTTCTTTCTATGAAATTCCTATAAATTTTATTATATATATTTGTCTTTTTATTTTAATAATAATGCTAGACCTGACTCATTTTTGTAATTGGCATGGATCCTTTGCCGGAGAGATTCAAGAAGATGAAGAAGCAAAGCTTGAGCACTCCACCTTGCAAGATAAGTTGGGGAAAGAGCTCAAAGAAGTAGAAATGCGAATTGAGTAAAAAGAGGTGTGCGGTTTTACTTTGTATAAAACTTACTCTCAATCTCATTGGTGTGATGCACTTAAACACTTTGTCATGTGGGTGAGTGGGTAAAGTAGTTCTTGTGATGTCGTATTTTTTGTTTTTTGTAATAAACCTTAGTATCTATTTCAATGTGAAGCAGACTCTTACATATCTTTTTTCAATGTGTGTGATCTTAATCTTTCCTTTTTATGTTTTAAACTATTTTCCTTTGTGATGCAAGCTAAGCAAGATATATTGTGTTATGTATACTATGTATGTGATTCTCATATTTTCAAAAATTTAAACAGGTTGAAAATCATGTAGTTGGAGCTCCTTTATTTGAAAATGATAGCATTGAATATAAAAATAAATTTATTTTTTTATTTTTTTGGTTTCTAGTGAGGACTTTGCGAGGGCATTTTTCTCGCAAAGTCTTCGTAATTTTTTGTTTTTATTTTTTTTTATTTCTACAAGGACATAACATGTATATTGTGAGAAAATTGCAACTAATAGTGAGAGCTTTTTATCTTCGCTAAGTTCTCGTAATTTTCTTGCGAGGATTTCACTAAGAAATTTTCTCGCAATTGTTTTTAATGTGTAAGCATTTTGCGAGGGTTTTTTGTCCTCGCGATGTCCTTACGAAAGTCATTAGTGAGGACATTGCGAAGACTTTGCGAGGACATCTGTTTTCGCGGTTTTCTATTTTTCTAGTAATGTGCTTCCTTGGCATCGAAACTACTCATAGCAAACAATAAATTGCACTATCACAAAGAAAATATGTCATGGATTTCTTAGAAGAAATAGGTCTTTTGGGAGCTAGATTTGTAGACTCACAAATGGAAGTAAATATAGACTTGTGGTGAAAGGATGTGATTTTTGAAAATAGAACTTGATATAGACAGTTTGGCAAATTAATTTATCTCACTATTACCAGAACTGATATCACATTTGCAGTGGACTTGATTAGTCAGTTCATGGAGAAACCCAAGTAGTGTCACTAGAATGTTGTGTGTCATATATTAAGATACATCAAGAAAACTCCAGGGAAAGGGCTATGGTTTAAGAAGAATGAACATCTGGATATCGTTGCCTATTTAGATGCTAGCTATGTTGGTGACAATATAACATGAAATCCACATTGGGATATTGTACTTTTGTTGGAGGCAACTTTGTCTCATGGAAGAGCAACAAATAGACTATTGTCTCAAGATCTAGTGTTAAAGTGGAATACAAAGCTTTGGCTTTTGCAACTTGCGAGATTACATGGATAAAGTCACTCATGAGGGACTTTGGGTTGACCTACAACAATCCTATTCCTACGTCATGTGATAGTGAAGTGGCCATTCATATTGCTAGCAATCCACTTTTTTATGAATGCACCAAGAATATTGAGATTGATTATCACTTTGTGAGAAATGCTACGATTTATCAAATTATTTGCACTTCGTAGCTTAATTCAAAAGAGCAAACCACTGATATATCTTCACGAAA
This sequence comes from Posidonia australis, assembly GCA_024699735.1. Lineage (NCBI taxonomy): Eukaryota > Viridiplantae > Streptophyta > Magnoliopsida > Alismatales > Posidoniaceae > Posidonia > Posidonia australis. The sequence goes on along the minus strand of JAMKQA010017787.1, from coordinate 29,436 downwards.
GCACTCAAGAATGATGTCTTCCACTATTTAGTAAGCAAGCTGTGCATGAAAAGTATCTATGCTCTAGCTCTAGCACAAGGGAGAGTGTCAGATTTGTGCCCTGATGGACGTCTAAGCTTGACGTTTGCTAATTCCCTGATGACACAAGGATCTAGGGAAGACGTTCAATCTAGACATTTGCTAATTCCCTAATGACACAGGGATCTAGGGTAGACATATCTGAGTCTGACGTTTGCTAATTCCCTAACAAGTTTGAGGTCAAGAGCAGATGTTTGCATAAACGTCCGCTACAGGCATCTAGCATATTTTTGCTTTATTTTCAGTGCTTGCTTGCACTGCACGATCAAATTGCATTACTCAATCAAAGGGCCATGTCTATCCATGTTTGCAATCTACAATTAGACTATCTCCATGTTAAAGACTTGGAGTCTTTTCTATCTGGTGGATCTTCATCAAGACGATGTTCACAGCCTTGAGAACTAAGATATCAACGAAAAGCCTAAGTCTACAAAAGATAGTGACGACCATTAAACTTCATGTTAGTAACCACAGTTGCCTTGAACTCAGAGGTAGAAGTAGAAATTGGAGTAGAGGACTCGATCATAGGTAATACATATCTGGTATAAGAGATAACAACGAGTAATTAATCATGCAAGAGATGATAATAATCAATCTAATAAGAGGGGATTGATAGCCCTCAAACAAGCACCATGAGGACGATCAAAGACTAAATTACCAAGAGAAACAAAGAAAATCATGGTAGAAGGGGTGGTGGAGGAAAAGAGGAAGCCGACAGTGAAGGAAGATGGGACGATGGAGGGAGGAAGATGGTGGCTAGGTTAGGATTTGGCTTTGTATTATGATAAAATTAAAGAAGAATAAGAGAATATTATTACTTAATAACAATAAGAGGACAATTTCTTATATATAGGACAGCTAGCAAAAATAAGTTGGACGTCCATAGCAGACGTTCGGTCTTGACACTAAACTCGTCAGGGAATTAGCAGACATCCAGTTTAGACGTCTACTCCAGATCCCTTTGTCATCAAGGAATTAGTAGACATTCGAGGGCCCCAGATGCCTATGTTATCATGGAATTAGTGGACATCCGCCAAAGCATAAATTTGACAGAGAACAAGAAGAGTTATAACATCAAAGGTATTTTCATTTATGAATTATTGTAAAACTCACTCACACTTGATGGAAGTACCAAAGTGATTGACTACGAAAGTTTAGGATATCAAAGTGCAGAAAGGGGGAAGAAATGGAGAAGAATAGGGGATATAACATTGAGGGTATTTTTATCCAAAAATTATTATAAAACACACACCCACTAACTGAAGTACTAAAGTGATTGACGTAAAATGTTCTAGAAACCAAAGTAATGTGTTTTGAAGTACTGAATACTAAAGTGAAAATCAGTGATAGTATAACTTATCAACAAGTAATTAACTCAATAAACTAAAAGCTTCCTAATAGCAAGAAAGAGAGAGACAAGCTTGAAAGCTACTAGTGAGGGGCCTCAGTTGGGAATTATAAGCCGTTGAACGACAAGCAAGTACTTCAAGGAAGGTCTATGTTGCCCTAGTTAACAGTATCTCTAGTACCTTCTTCGAGGTTATATTCCTTGAGTCCTGTGATTGCCTTAACTTGTGCTATGTCAAGAGCTTTAGTTGGCAATGTGTTTAGAGTTGGAAAGGTTGAAGACGTTGGAGGGGAGGCTCCAGTGCCATGTTCCCAGAAGGTTTACATGTTCTTAATTATGTGTGTGTTGTTGGAAGCGACTTCCTCATTGGCATTTAAGTTACCCATCCAAAAAGAAGACAAAGAGATGATATGGCTAAAGGAAGATTCAAAATTCAAAGGAGTGCCTCTGAAAACAAGGTTGTTTTTAGTGCTCCAATTTACCCATAAGGTTGCAATAACAATGGTGGACTAAGTTAGTCTATAAAGGAGAAATCTGCTAGACCTAATCAAAGAGAATACTTGATTAAGATTAGTATTAATGACATGTGTTTCGACATCATTGATAAATTGATTCCAAATGTTGGCAGCAGAAGGACGTTGCAAAAAAAAGGTGAATGGCGGTCTCATGAGCATCATGACAGAGTTCACGAAAAGGTGAATCAGTCTAGCCACGTTTAATTAAGTTGATTTTAGTGAGAATTAATTGTCAACCAAGTGAAAATTTATTTTTGAGAGAGGCATGTGCTTTCCAAATATCTTTAAGGAAGGGAGTGAAGAACCCACCATCATTAAGGTGGTGTTAAAAACTATTGACTAAAGATTGCCTATTGCTAGAGAGATTTTAGAAGAAGCTATCTGGATCAATGGTAGAGATATAGTCTTGAGTGAGGTCGAAAAGGGCTTGTAAATTACAATTATAGAGGTTTAAGACAGGGGAGAAGGATTAAAAGAAGTGTTTGTAATTTAAGGATTTCATACATTTGAGGGATGTCTTCTTATTTTTTGCATGATGGTAGGGTAGAGGAAAGATGGATTGAAGAGTGTTAGCACCATGCCATTTGTTATCCCAAAAGAGAGTGTATTTACTATTGTTGGGTGGTAGTACAATAGGTATTAACTAAAGGAAAGATTTTCTTCAATTCCTTCAAATAGGAGAGGAGTTGTTGTTACTTGTGTTAAGGAATCTCTTCAAGAAATTCGTGAAAAGGTTTTTGATGTGAAACACTGAACACAATTTCAAGTTAGGGTTGTTTGCAACAAGTTGTTGTATCAACTTTCTCTTTTAGAGCTAAGGAGAAATTCTTGATATCGATGATCCGAAAACTATCCTTGGTTTTGCTATGAGTAATTCTCTTTCAATTTATGAGGGGAAAACTTGTTGAGTGAGAAGTACCAAACTTCCACAGGATTCTCCTACAGACTGAATTGATTTTATACTCTATACTTTTGGATAGGTGAAGAACAAAGATATAATAAGTGGTTATACTAGCCAAGTAAGACAAAGTTGATGAGAATGTATATAGACTTTTCCAACTATCTAGTGTTGCATTAAGTTCTTCAATCACTAGGTTCCAATCCTTTTTGGTGGCAACCTGTGGTGAGGGGGAAGACCTAAATAAGTAAAAGGATGAAAAGCTATATCACACCCTAGGATGTGGTAGGTTCGTTGAGTTTGGAAATTTGAAATTTTGATACTCGTGATTGAGGTCATGTGGAAGTTTATTTTAAGATCTAAGTAGGCATGGAATCGATATAAGATGCATTTGAGATTTCCAAGTCATGTCTCATAAGAGGGTATGAAAGTAGCATTAATAGATTGGATATTAAGAATCTTCGAACCCTCATGTGAGAATTTAATACCACTAATAAGGTTATTTTAAGAGTCTAATTTAAGCATTCGATCGAGGACATGAGAAATCAAGATGAATGGTAGGGGTGAATACGTGAAATTTTAACTATGCTTGTGTTTGATTTTGCTTCAGCCTCTGTGAGAAGCACGCCCCTCTTGCTCAATTGTAGATCTAAGAAATTTCATTACGGTGATTATTATAAAATGTTAAGAATTTCAACTTAATATCAAGAAATTATAAGATTAAAATAAAAATATTTTTATTATTTAAATTTCTTAAGTAGCAAATACCACTAATTTTCATTTAATCTTTCATATCATTTCCGTACATCAAAATATATAAGAAGATTGCTCTTATACTCTAAAAACTTTGAAGTCATTGTATAAATTCTTCTGACAACATTATTAAAGACCTTTTTTTGGTTGAATTCATGACCAATCGTGGTAAGAGAAAACAATGAAAAATTACATCTATATTTTGAAATTATGCTTTTTTTTCAATTATTTTAACAAATGACAATTATAAAACTAGGACCCAATATGCTTCTAGTTACTACACTAATAACTAGAATAATATATTTGTTGCAAAAAAATAACTATAATAATATACTAGTAATAACAACCACAAAGAAAAAAAGAGGTTGTCAAACGCCTTTATCCAACATAGTTGCAGGTGACTTTTTTAAGTTTAGGAAAATTCTAGATATATATTCTTTTAGCCAATTCATTGGACCATAAATTCTTTTAGCCAACTCTTTGGACTACAACATATTATTATCTCACCATTTTTGGAGTTTTTTTTACCATTGAATTAAACATGTAGGTTTGGATATAGAAAATTTACAAAAATATAGGTTCTTTAGGTGAAGGATTTATGATAACCGGACTATAACAAAACTTCATGGACATTATGGTATTTTACTTCAACCTATAAGGTTCAAATATTCCAAAAACATCAGAAGCTTAAATGTGAATCGTCTACAAATGGTGGCGTACAGGTTACAAAAACCAATGTAGTTCTTTCATCTTTTTATTAGAAAGTAAGATAGAAATCTATTAACTTACACTTTGATTTTGAGAACCTTATTAGAGATGCACCTCTAGTTCAAGACAATGACAGGAAAAGTTGGAGGCTACAGTGATGCCTCCTTTTCTCTGTCTCTCACTTGTTAGAAGAAATGAACCAAGAATGCAATAGAAAAAGAGTGAAGGAGAAGGGAAAACAATGATGATTAAGATTTCGTTTGGAATTGGTTTTAAAAATACAATATTTAATTTAAAATCAATTTTTTTGATTAAAAACTATATATTATAGTTTTTCTATCATCAATTTTTTTTTAGCTAAGATCACAAAAAGGTTGTTTATATTAAAAAAAACTATTGCAGAAAAAATCATTTGGAATTAATTTTTCTAGAAAAACTCTTTTTGTCAAAAACTATAGTTCTAAACTTAGTTCCAAAGTAAATCTAAGATCATGTCGTAAGAGGTGGTAATATGGTAGCGGAATTCTTTGATAGAAATAATAAAGTCCATGGAATTTGGTAAATCCAAATAATCCTTGAATAGTCAATTAAGGTTCGTTTATGCTTTATTTCACCTAACAAGTGCTTTGAATTACGATTAAGGACCCTTTTTCTTACTAGTTTAGAGATAATCTTCCCTTAGCCTTTAGAGAAACTTATTAGTTTTCCACATCTTTCTTAGGTTTAATGTTTTTTTTTTCTTAAGCGTATTTGAAAAAGTTGTTTTTTTAAGCTACTTTCTTTGAAAGTTTATTTGGAAGCTTATCTATAATGGAGCAATCTTATTTGGATGTACTAATATGTGAAGTAGCATTTTTACATGAAATGACCAAATTATCACATATGTTTTTAGGTATGGAGGATCATATGTTTTTACGATGACGACATTTCAAACACAGGAACAACGATGGTGATGGAAGGCATTATTTAAGATGGAAACCTCAGCCTACAACTGCACCTGCAATCATGATGTTGCGTCCAACTGCACCTCTGATCAGTGTTTCGTTTGGCTTTAAGTACGTCATTGACGTGAAAGGAAGAAGGACGCCGAACTAGGGAAGGAATGAGAGGAAAGGATGCTACGTCGATCATGACGCCACCTCCAACTGCACCTCCAACTGTATCACCGATGTCGAAAAGAGAGAAGGGCAAATAGGATAGAAAAGGACAAAAGAGAAAGAATTGAAAGGGTTTGAGTTGTGGTTTGTATTTTGGTTGTTTTGTAATTTCTTTCCTTCAACGAAGGTAAAATAAGAAATAAATAGAAAGAAGTCAGTGTTTCATAAAAGCGATCCATCACGTAGTTTTTTATTTTTTAACGTATTTTATGAATTGTAAGTACAAGAAAAATGCTAACGTTTTTCTCGTTTTTTTTCTTATTTCGTTCTATTTTTTCATTAATATCAATTTATTATCATAAATATGCTAGAGTAAATAATCATTACCAAACATGACGTTACACTCGTGGAATAGAGGATGCCATGTGTCACAATTTGATAGGATCAAATCTCTGTTTTAGTTGGAGGAAAGTCTCACTGTAGCATCAAAGGTAGTAGGCAAAACCAAATAATAAGAAGATATGATCACTAATTAGATGAGTCCATAACTTTTCTCAACATTTTAATTTCAGTTCTCCGTCATTAGATTAGATTTGGTGGACGATTTACAGGGAAACAAAATCGTATGACTTCACACAATGCATACAGAGCTTTTCTTAAAAAGTGCCTTTTCCACTAAACACACTTCCTGACTTCAAAATGGGTCTTTCAGGTATATAGTTTTTGATAAAAAGTTTATTTTTGATTAAAAGATGTAGTTTCAATTCCATGAAAAAGGTCATGGTCCACCGTCCGTCCACGTGGTTCATACAATCTACACGCATATTCTACAAAATCCATATGGTTGATACCCATAGCTCATGCAACCTACACACATTCCATTTAGTCTACATATGTAACTAATACAGTTTGTTCTCCAGTATGATATTCTAAAAAAAAATTTACATCACCACCAAGTGTTAGATAGGTCTAGAATTATTCTTAAAATGTTAAAATAAGTTCTGCGCTTAAGCGAAACGTTCTTATACGCAATCTTATTAGTGCAAAAAAAAAGAAAAGAAAAGAAGAAGAGGTGGTTTTCAAAGACTTCCGGACTAAGGAGAAGGTTACCAAAACAACCAGGGCTAATCTCCAAATCAGCAAAACCACGAGCCACCATCCCGAATCCACTGCCATAATTTATAACCCACACATCTGCAATTCTCCGGCGGCCGAGACAGAGAGAGATGGCAGAGGTCGAATCGAGCGTTCCCACACCGGAGGTGGCGGCGGCGGCGGGGAACAGCGGGAAGCCGCACAAGCTGGAGAGGAAGTGGACGTTCTGGTTCGACAACCAGTCCAAGCCCAAGCAGGGAGCCGCCTGGGGCAGCACCCTTAGGAAAGCCTACAACTTCGATACGGTCGAGGAGTTCTGGTGGTACGTATGCCCCTCTCGGCCGGACTAATTCTAGATCTCCTTTCTTTAGGGTTTTTTCTCTCTTCTGGATGGCGTTTGTTGCTTTGCAAAGATCTGGACCTTTTGGTGTTGGTTTCATTTGTTGGATGTTTCTTTTTGGTCCACTTACGATTTCTTGCAGGTAGGCGTGATTTTTTTTTTGTAGCTTACTGCTCCCGGTGTGTTACAGGTGGGATTGCTCTATGGTATTTTCGTTATGAAGTGGGATAGTGGGTAGCAGTATTTTGTGGAATGATCGGTGAATCGAACGTGATGAGTGTTTTCTTTTGTTTCACCTTTTTATCAAATTGGTGTTTCGTTAATTTCAATCAATCCAATACTATTTTGAATTTTTTATCGAGTTTTCATTAGCTACTGGAACTTGGACGACGGAGAGCGGATTTAAATACGTTGTTTTGGTTGGTATTGTTCCATATGATTTTTGGGTTTCAAATATCGTCAGACTAGATTCTTATCTGTGTCATGCATACTTATCATGGCACCTAGGCGGTAATAAAAATATAATTTTTACATGTTTTTCAGATTTTCTAACATGTTTATAAATATATTCAGATTTTACAATGCATTAATAAATCGATATATCAATTCTAAAATTAACAACAACAATTTAAAAATAAAATCTTAATTATCGTCCAAATGAATAACAATCTTAACATTAACAATAAGAGCTTGTTTGTGCACAAAATTTGACAAGAAATGGAATTCTGGAGTCAACAGGAATTACTAGGAATTGAAAAGTGAGGGAAACTGATTTCCTGTTGACCAAGTTTCCTACTATTTGTGTCAATTCAAGAAAGTACAAGAAACTGAAATATGAGTGTTTGTGTATTAACAGATTTTAAAAGAAAGTAAACATTATTATTATTAAATTTTAAAATATTCAACTTTCCAACAAAATAAACTAGATAAACCAAAATATTAATCAAATAAACTTCATAAATTACAATTATTATTAATCAAACCACCAAAATAAACTAGATTCTTTTTAGCAAAAGAAGAAAAAGAAAGAAACAAAACCCTACTGAGTTCGTCGAGCAAATCTTTCACATGCCTTGAAAATCACAAGGCAATAGCGTCATCTCCATTATTTTCTTTTATACACAGCACACACTTTTTTATTGATAAAGAAAAGATTCAAGAGCTTGACGTCGATGAGGTCGTCGGATGAGAAAGCCCTCGTGCGGTGGAGGACGGCAGAGGTGAGGCAATAGTTGTGGAGAGAGGAGAAGACCCAACACTGCATGGCGAATGCCATCTCCCCGTGAACACTTGGTTTGCCCCTTTTCTTGTTTGTTTTGGTGAGCGAGACGATTCAAAGCTACAGGATAAATTTTGATGAGGCAGAGGAGGACATGGAGTGGGAGGAGGTGGAGGAGGAAGAGGGGCATGGAGGACGGTAGGGAGGGGATGAGGTGGAGGAGGAAGAGGGGAGGAAGAGGAGGAAGAGGAGGAAGAGGGGAGGAAGAGGAGGAAGAGAGGCATGGAGGACGACAGGGAGGGGATGAGGCGACAGAGGAGGAAGAGGGGCATGAAGGACGACAGGGAGGGGATGAGGCGGAGGAGGAGGAAGAGGGGCACAAAGGATGGCAAGGAGGGGATGAGGCGGAGGAGGAGGAAGAGGAGGAAGACGGGCACGGAGGACGACAGGGAGCAGATGAGGTGGAGGAGGAGGAAGACGGACACGGAGGACGGCAGGGAGGGGAGAGGAAGACGAGGATAGGCGACGAAGAGGAGGGGACGAGGAGGGTGAGGGGAGGACGTGGCTGTGTTTGATGGGGAATTCTGTTGAAATTCCATAGGGAGGGGTGGGAAATGAAAAGAGTTGGCATTTATATAGTCTGGAAAGTAAAGGAAATGAGTTTCCTTTAAAATCATTTCTGATCAAGTGCACAAATACCATTATTGTGGATGGTCAACAGGAAATGAGATTCCTATCAAATCATTTCCTGTGTTTTCTGGATGCATAAACCCCACCTAAGTCGATAATAATAATAATAACTAAGTCAATAACAATAATAATAAGTCAAATAGTCACTAACAAATGACAAAAAGTAAGAAAAACTAAATAATAGTCATCAAGAGTCATTGTTTGATAACAAAAAAACAAACAAACAACATGATCATCATTCATCATCATCATCAATGTCTTGAAGTTGTCCTCCAAAATCAAGATTTTTATCATCCTCTTCTTCTTCATAGGTTCTTCCTCTTCATCATCGTCTTCCTTTTCAAATTCATCATCATCATCATCAACAACTTTCGTAGGTTCTCTGCCTTTCCTTGAATATGTTCCCACACTTGTTCCACGCCCATGTGCACGAGGTCGTCCATGCCTACGACCACTCTTATGGGAACGTCCATGACTCTGTGTTGGAGGAGTTGAATTGGGTCGAGTTGAGGTGGTCAATCTTCTAGCACGACTAGCATGGGACTCCAAAGATCCTATTGCCTCATCAACTTGTGTCCATGTTAGTCTCTCTTCTCCATACACAAACTCATTTGTAGTTTCTAGGATGCGTGTCATCTATTCTCTGCTATAAGTTAGTTCATCCACACATATGGAATTAAAATGTTCATCATTTTTGTTCAATCTTCTTGTTTGAAATCTTTCATAGAAATACTTGTTGTAGTTGATGAAAATAAGCTTGACTAATCTTTCTTGCTCCATTCAATTCCTTCTTTTGGTGTGAATCTGTTAACATAAGAGAGAAAAACGATAAATGATTCACATATGATATGTGTTGAAATTTCAAGATAGCAAAAAGCAATAACAAGTGTTCATGTTTCTTAGTTCTTACAAATTCAAATGTGCTCTTATTCGTCTCACAAATGGAGGCGGTACAACAAAGACCAGTGGTGTAGATAGCAAGTTTCTTAAGTGAAGGAGTGAGTACTTGATAAGAGTCCTACCAACTCTCTACATGAATAAAGATACACGTTGTCAAACTTAAATATCACCAAGTCATATATCTAAATTGTAAAGTATATAAACAAAATTAAATTATGCAACAAACACTTACTTGGTTATTGCAAAGAAATTGTATCCTTTGCCATTTCATTATCAAATGTTCCTCTTTTTTGCTTGTCAAAATCTACTCCCAACATGATTTGCTTCCACCCCTTTCTCTCTTTCATCATTCATTCTATGCATTCTTGAAACGTGGCATTATAGAAATCGACAAGTGGGGAATCAATCTCCTCTTTTTCATTATAGTGGACCATGGGATTTAGAAATGCTTTGGTACCAAGTGGAGGTTGATGATCAAAGTGTAAAGCTCAATCCTTCTCAATAATATCAAAATAGGCTTGTATTCCTTATCATTATTGTCAAAATTACCTTTAATTGCTGTCTTGGCATAAATGAATGCATGTGTAAGGTAACCATGGTTTTAAATGTCGGCTTCGTTTCGAATTAGATAAGTTGAAAAACAGACACGTGTCGGGAAAATGTTGGTATGTCGGTATTGTGTCAGTGGAAACATGGTAAAAAAAATTTACATTTGTTCAGAAAACTTCTATGCTCATATCGTGTTGGAGTCATGTTGGTAAATTGAAAATAATACTCGTGTCGGAGAAATTTCAACGACATGCGTAGACATTTGGCACCACGAAGGTAACCCATGGCTGGCTTCTCATCGCAATCAATCAATCTTAACAAAACAACAAAGTGTTGAGAAGTTTTTAGGTAATCTTCCAAGATATTCTAAAAATCTATAGAAAGTGCTGAATTCATGACTTGTATGCCTTGAGTAGTTTTCACCCAACTAGATTCGCTTCACATATCTGGGTTGAGAAGGTTTTAGGCAATCTTCCAAAATATTCCAAAAATCTGAAAAATACTAGATTCATGATTGATATGCCTTAAATAGTTTTTATCTAACTAGACTTGTTCCATGTATCACGTATCATACACAAAGAGTTGTTTAAGGATACTTTTCATGTCATAGGTGCTTTGAAGTGTGATATATGAAGTAGCAAATCTAGTGAAACCACATATGATATGACACGATATCATATGCAAGTTCTTTCCCATTAGATTTTGTAGTGAATGCATTATAGAGACAAGTGTGGAGGTAGATAAAGTATGTTATCTTCCTTCCCATAAAGGATTGATCTTCCTTCCTATGGCAATCATTTTCTTGAATTTTGACAATTTTCTAATGTTCTCCAGTATGAGATCAATGCAATGTGCAGTACAAGGAGTCTAAAATATTTTTTTGTTCTTCTGTTAACTTTTTCCCTACATGAATATGATTTGCTGCATTTTCATGCACACTTGCACTACATGTTATTCACTTACATGAATGATGGCATTCTGAAAAACTCTTAACAAATAATCTACAGTCTTTTCTTATCCTTGACGCATTAATAGAGTACAAGTGGAGGCATAGTTATTAAGATGGGTGCCTAGGTGCCAAGGCATCATAGGATTGTTGGGCCTTTAAACGCCTAGCCTGTCTGTGTATTTATCGGATCCCTATTGGATCCAAATCTAACTCCTTAGTTTGAAAATATAGAGTAGGGAGGACAGCAGTTTGTGCCTTACCTTGATTGTTGCTCCTCCTAGTGGTTGTTGATCTTCTATCCAATCTACAATTGATGGCCTCCTCCTTTCGCTCTGATGATAGTCTTTGGCTACTCCAAATCTTTTTCCATTCATCTTACTTCTTTTTATTTGTGTTGGAATAGTCTTACATTGGACAAATTGAGGATAGGACTTGTGGTTATGTATAGATGAACTCTTTCACTCGTTGCTAATTGGTTTTAAGATGAATGTCTATATTTTAACATGATATCAGAACCAAAAAGAGGTCTAAACGGGCTCAAGTCTACATACATCCTTTCATGTCCAAAAAAACATTTATTGGACCTAAAAGAGGTTATAAGTGAAGGAGAGTGTTGGAATAGTTCCACATTGGAAAAAAGTGAGGACAAAACTTGTAATTATATATAGGTGGACTCTTTTATTTATAGGCAATTGGTTTTGAGTTGGATATCCATATTTTAATATGGTATTAGAGCCAAAAAGAAGTTTAAACGGCTCTATGTCTACACACATTCATCCATGTCCAAAAGAGACACTTGTTGGACTTAAAAGAGATCACAAGTGAGAGGGAGTGTTGGAATAGTTCCACATTGGAAAAAAATGGACAGGACTTGTGGGACTATATAGGTGAACCTCTCCACTTATTGTCAATTGGTTTTAAGTTAGATGTCTATATTTTAACATGATATCAAAGCCAAAAGAAGGTCAAAATAGACTCAAGTCCGCATACATCCACCTATGTCCAAAAGAGACACTTGTTGGACCTAGGCCATAAGTGAAGAGAAGTGTTGGAATAGTCTTACATTGGGAAAAGTGAGGACAGAACTTGTAGTTATATATAAATGGTCCCTTCCATTCATTACCAATTGGTTTGAATTAGATGTCCATTTTTCAATTATTTGCCAGGTGAAGTCCAATATTTAACCATTTTTTCATTTATTTTTTAATTTTGATGCTTTTAACAAGTTTCTTGTCTATCAACTTGTTTTTACTTGTTTATTTATGTTTTTTTACTCAATATCAAGTGAAAAAAATTCTTTAAAAAAAAATGTATTTTAATTTTTTTTAATGCCACCTAGGTGTTGCCTAGGTGCCCATTGGTGCCTTAATAATTATGAGTAGAAGGTACCCTCCAAATAATTCACTATGAAGTTGATCAAACTCCTTTATTGTCGGCCTGTACATCCATAAGACATGAGAGTAACATCATATTTTTTTTAATATACCTTGTACTCTGTAATTCTACTGCATCAGTTAACTTCTTCTCCAACTATGATTTCCATATTTGATCGAAGGAAGATGGCTTATATCCTCTTCCATAGTGTCTAATGGTCTCATAAAGTACTTCAATTGTTAATTTGTTAATTGTGTTGAAAGGAAATCCACCCTTATATAAGGTATCGTGAAGAATTCATCAATTCACTCTTTTTTGTTCTTTAAGTGGTCCTCTATTACTGTTTATTGATAGTCTTTTTGTTGCCTTCTTTTGAGAACAAAGGTGTGAATATTTTCCCTACATAATAGATCAAGAGGGCCTACTTTCTTCCTAGTTGAGACAATTGGCTTCGTAGTTCTACTACTTGAAAACACAATTATCTTGTTGTGTTGTGGTAGAATCAGTAGGTATAATGTTGCTTCCATCAATTCCATTTGATGTAGTATTAAGTGTAATGTTGGACTTCCTCTTTTTTCCTTTGTTGCACCACTTCAACATCTTGTTTGCAATGACTGTTGTTGTCTTAAGGCATTTACCAACATTAAGGAAGCCTTCAATCAAATGCTTCTTTTGCCTCTTAATACCAAATTTAGTGATCTTTCCACGAAGTAAGCACTGCACTATATTCTTGTCGCCTAAACTTGGTCACTGTGTATACTTTCATTCCGGATCGTCCGACTTAGCTCATCTTGCTTTATTACGTGATAAGATTGGATCAATACCAAGATGCAAAGTGAATGATTCTTCTTGTACTTGACTTGGGGGGAGTGGTGAAAGAGAGTTCTCTTCCTATGACATCCTATGAATCATAATAAATGAAAAACAAAGAAAAGAAACACCCATGATGAAAACAACAGCAATAATATCAATTGTTAAGATAATGAGATGATCAATACCATATCATTATGAATTTTGAAGAAAAAAGAACAAAAAACAAAAGTCCATATCTAAAATCACATCAAAATCAGTAAACATGGGCAAAATCCACCTATATATCAATAATATGAAGAAAAACGGAAAAACCACATAAACATCAAGACAAAATACCAAGACCGACATCAACTTTTGAAATAATCAACACTATTAATCTGAATTTTGAACAAAAAAGAACAAAAAGCAAAAATTCATCTCTAAAATCATATTAAAATGAGCAAACGATAGAAAAATTCACACACATGTCAATAATATGAACAAAACCCACAAAAATATCAAGATAAATGATAAAAGTAAGAGAAATTTCAACAAAGACCATGAGAATATGAAATATACCTTGGAGAGTGAATAAGTTGGAAGGAGAAGAGAATAGGGTTGCTGGAGAAGAGAATAGGATCGTGATAGAAGAGACGTCATTCTGGTGATGTCAGAGCAGGCTGCTGGAGTGCTTCCAATAACCAATGAGGCCACTGGCAGCACGGTGGTCACCGATTGAGAAGAGAGGGCAGCAGCTGTATCATGTTTGTAAGGATTTTGATTTTATTTTAATTGGATCCAGATCCAGAACTTCAAGACACACCTAGGCCAGCGGAGCCAAGGCACCTAGATAGCATGGCACTTGCCCGGTCACCTTTACAGCTTTAATCTTCAAGGCATGCTGATGCCTTAGCCTTTAATTATGCCTTGGCACCATGGTGCTGCCTAGGCAGGTGCTGCAATAAAGCTTGGTGTCATCTTGCCTTTTATCGTTGTCACATTCATTCAGCTCCGATATTTGGAGGTAGGAAGTAATATGCCATTTGTTCTCTGTTGCAGTTTGTATGATCAGATATTTCGTCCAAGCAAGTTTCCAGCAAATGCCGATTTCCACTGCTTTAGAGCTGGTGTAGAGCCCAAATGGGAAGATCCTGAATGTGCTAACGGTGGAAAGTGGTCTGTAACAAGCAGCAGAAAGGCCAACCTTGACACTATGTGGCTAGAAACGGTGATTTTTATCTTCATCTTCATACCTACTATATTTATTGCAACTCATATTTTTAATATCCTTCCTGATATTTTTGTATTGCAACCTATTTCATATCTTAACGTTACATTTTAAGCCCTTGGTTTATATCACATGCTTGAAAGTAACTATTGTGACCTCAAGGTTCCTAACACCATAATTATAATTTTTATAAGGATACAAGTTTTAAATAATGAAAAGAAAGGTCAATTTGCAGGTTAATCATTCCTTGCCAAAAGTGAGGCTTTTTGTTTAGAGAAAGCAAGTGTCTCATGCACATTTTCAAGAAAATCCATTACACAGATCAACTAATTTTCTTTAATAAACCATGCTACCTGTCTTCCATTCCTTTATATTCATGTTAAAACAAAGCCCAAGGTAGGTTGGTATGTACTGTGATGGTTGAAACTTGAAAGTGTACATATCTACATTCTCCATAGTGTTGATAGGTGTCTATAGAGGTTTATGTCCCATACGAAATATAGAAACCCACATTAAGAAAACAAAATATTATTCTAACTTTGTAACTTTGATTTTCTTGTTCCCATACACATAAAGGTGGAAATATCAGGGAGGATGTTGCTTCTTAGGATTAATTCAAGATGTTCCTTGAGTTGGGAGAGGTTGATTCATGTACTCATTTATGTTTCTATATCATTGTTATCAAAGGCCAGCACCTTCCTAAATGAGGTTGATTTTTTAATTATGTGTCCAAAATAGTCACTTTAATTAAGCAAACACATTAATGCCTTTGGCTGTGTTGCATTGCCTCTTGCTTTGAGATGAAATGCAAAAGGTAAGCTTTCTCCCGGTACCTGTAGTCTTTAACAAGGTGTTTTTTCCTCAGGGTTTTTTTCGTCTATATTTTGACATTTTTATTTTTTCTGTGTAACTGTATCTTTTCTAAGCAATCAATGCTTTAAGTTTATTTTGGATTTTTGCAAAATCCTTTTTTCAACTAAATCATTGAGTGACGATTGTACATGTTGATGACAAACCATAAAAATAATAAAATAAGATACTCAAAAGGAACTTGCTTTCCACGAAGATGACAAAATATGGTAGTTTAGATGAGAATGAAAAA
Organism: Posidonia australis; assembly: GCA_024699735.1. NCBI lineage: Eukaryota > Viridiplantae > Streptophyta > Magnoliopsida > Alismatales > Posidoniaceae > Posidonia > Posidonia australis. Next base: position 13,801 of record JAMKQA010017787.1, on the reverse strand, counting down.
TGTTGTTTTCCGACTTGCACAATACGTGGAAGAGAAAAAGGGAAAGGGGAAAAAGGTGAGAAAGAACATAAATGCAGCAAGATTGGGATTTTTTAAACCATAGACGAACTTAGGAGATTATAGGAAAGTAGAAGATATTCTTGAAAATTTTGAAATTATGAGTCAATCATCGTTGTCCCAAAAATGTGAAAAATGTAAATCCCAATCTTTCTTGGGGGTAGGCAGGACAAGAACGAACACAGACATGTTAAACACGCTATAAAACATAACGATAATCAAGGTTTAGGCTATGTTTGGTTCAAATTGTGGCTTATGGCTTTTCCACAGAATTTGACTTTGATCAGAAGCTCATCTACCACATCTTTTGACTTTTGTCAATTTTGTATAACATAAATTATGACAACTTTTATATTTAAGGTGACTGTATTCTCTTGTTTTGTACAAATTATGCTTATAAAATGATTCCTGAGAGAATCTGGGTGTCTAGGTTCTTGAATGTGAATCGAAGAGATCGGAATGGTAGAAAGGGCATCAAATTTGAATAAAGTACTTCTCCATTTGCATTTTGCAGTAGTTGTAATTGTACTCTCTGTGTTTTGTTTAAAAATTAGGGAAATTTTCATATAGAAGTGTGAAGTTTGACCAAGTATCAAATTGATGCCTATACTTTGGACGCCTTGGTTTGTCCACTTGAACTTTAATTTTTCTTCTGATTCCTTTACATCTTCAACCCTAGATGACCACATTAGAGAAGAGAAGAACGGGGAGGAAGGGAAATCTCTTTGAGTTCTCCTAATCGTGTGTCAATGCCCTAATTTCATTAACAAGTATCGTCCATCGTCCTCTTCTTCCTCTTCTTGTTCTTCTTCTTCGTTTTCTTCTTCTCTTCTCTATTTTCTTTTTAATAATTAGTACATTTCTTCTAGGGTTAAGGAATGGAAGGTTAAGAACTTTATAACAGATGTTGATGGATCTGTGTAACGGTTGTTAACTTGAGCATACGTACGAAAGAAAATTAAAGTTCAGTGTGCACACCAAGGCATCTAAAGTATAGGTGTTGATTTAATATCAGATCAAAACTTAAGGCTTTTATATGGAAATTCCCCAAAAGTTAATTTAAGCCTAATGTAGCACCTTCTTTGCTACGTTAGGAGCTATGCTTGATTTGAGCCTTGTGCATCATTCTGTGGATGCAATATCATCCCACCACTTACTTAAAATGGACATTTCAGAAACTTGGAGTTTGGCAAGCACAATGTTAAATCTTAACATTCCAATATAACTGGAATCCAGCATCAGTCTTGAGGTCAATTTCAGAATCCATATCTTGCCAAAAATACACACAAAGGCACTTTGGGAAATCTGATGTTTTACTATCTTTTACAATCACAACATTTATCTTTTACTATCTGGACCATGTGCAAGAATTCTATTACAATCAGGCTACGACAGAATTGGACCCAGAACCCAATCCAGATTGGGCCCAAGTTATGCGTGAACCCTAGTTCAAACTTTAGAGTTACATTACATGCAAGATGCAACATTATATTTGCAATTATCGTGTATTCCATGTCATTCTGCATAATATTATACACTATTGAACAATCTTGTAATCTTAGAAACAAAATGATAATTGTATAATGGGCTCACTTGCTATAATTAGCGTTAAGTTTGAGTTATGTGTGGATATTGTCCCTTGACCTGCCATACACATAAATTCTTGTACTGTCTAGAGAAAGATCATCCAGGATAGTGCTAGCCCTAGTTTTATTGAAATAATGCTACTTTTTTCTTGAGAGTGATTTTGCATCAACTATTGAGAAAACTTAGGTAGCGCTTGGTAACGATTATTTTCTACAGTTTATTGGAAATATTCACTTATGGATAAAAAATTGAATTAAACACAAAAAAATGCCTGCTTATTTTAAAACGTTAGTTTATTTCACATGTGTAAAACTCACCAAAAACATTGAAAATGAAAAGTTATGGGAGAGTTTTTCAAAAAAAACTAACTTTTTATTATAATCAATTTGTCTATAATTGTTATCAAATACAACCTTGGATAAAATTTCTGCCTGAGATGATTTTTAAATTTACTTCACGGCTTCGTGCTCCATGGTGATATATGTCTGAATTTTGTGTAGTTGTTGTTGTCGTTGTTAAATATTTTTATATCTGTTATGCTTTGTCAACGTCTCTTTTGCACATTTTTTTTGGGTTTTAAGATTCATATATCATTATATTCCCATGTTAAATTATTGTTTGGTCCTTTCTTCTCAATCACTTTACTCCTATGTAGCATTTACCAATGATATGTGTGTCATCTCCTTGTATAGTTAATGGCTCTTATTGGAGAGCAGTTTGATGAGGGTGACGAGATCTGTGGTGTTGTTGCTAGTGTGCGCCAAAGGCAGGACAAACTTGCATTGTGGACTAGAACAGCAAGCAATGAAGCTGTTCAGGTTAAATCTTTTCCTAAGTTTAAAACGTATACATAAAATTAGACTGGAGTACATGATTTTGATGCCAATTAGAATTTTTTTCCAAACATTTGAGTCTCATTTGCAGCATCCTTATGTTGTGTATTAACACATGATAATTGTCTGCAGCATCTTTGATTCTTTATATTGAATATTGACACACGGTATCACTGGAGATAATTTTCAATTGTAATTTATATTGATAGATGATCAGAATTTTACATCACTGCACATCGAATAATTCCACATGCCTTATCGTATTCTATTAGGTCACCTTCATTTTGGCAAATGAAATATCCATGAGACAGATAAACTTAGCTATGCGTTCATTTACAATGGCTCTAGTCAGGACGATATTTGTATTAGATAGTCAACAAGGTTTCAAATAGAGGTTATTAGCTCCAACCGTTGATGATTGATAATGGGTTGTAGGTGCTTTTGGTGTGAGCTCTATATGTAGATCTTTGTTGTTGGAGATGACTTAATTTAAAGCTGAATGTTCTTGAAACTGATCCTAATAAGATAACAACAATAGATGTAAGACAAACAATGTAATTCTGCACTTGTAAAACTTAATTAAGATAATATAATCTTTCCTATAACACATTAGATTGATGAATTTCTTATTGAGGCTCCTGTATAATTGGAGGAATATCATTTTGCTCTAGATCGTGTGGATTTACATTGATGAATTTCTTATTGAGGCTCCTGTATAATTGGAGGAATATCATTTTGCTCTAGATCGTGTGGATTGGATGCTCTATGTCTAAATTATTATAATTTGATACTACGTTATTGTTTGTAAATTTGAGTTGAAACAACTGATTTTTTTTATTATGGATTAGGATATTGCCCTAGTAGCTAGTCCTTTGGCATTTTGCAATCCATCATATGTACAAATTAGTGTAATGTTCTGTGGCATTTCTTTATTCATTTTTATGGCTACATTTTGGCAGATGAGCATTGGGAGGAAGTGGAAGGAGATAATTGACTCAACTGATAAGATCACATACAGTTTTCATGTATGACTTGCTTAGTTAGCATTGATGATCTTGAAAACAATATTCCTGTATTCTCAACTCTAAATTTTATTGGTTATCACAGGATGATTCTAGAAGGGAAAAATCAAGCCGCTCTTCTGCTAGATATACAGTGCCCTAATTGAATTCAGCACATTACAATTTGAAAGTAATGCTTGAATACTGAATCTTTTGATGATTATTAAAAAAAGTGTGAGAATCTTTTGGTGATTCTGTTTTCCCTCCTCCAGTGGTGGTATCCTGAAAGAGAGAACTACCAGCATGCCCCAGTCAGACATGTTTGGGAATCAGGCTTGTAGTAACTGAAGTCATTACGTTTTATAAAATGTTTTGGTTAATTTGTACTATATCTTCTTTTCTATCCATTTTGAATGCATTGTTTTTGTACTCTCACATAAAACATCATGATTTACATTACATCTTTCATATAGTTGCAATTTGGGGATCATAATTTCACATTGACCATGTTCATTCATGCTCTCGGTGAGAAATAAAGAGACTTTTTTTTTACTGATGAATTGTCACCAAGTATCAAAAAGGAAGATGTCTTTGTAAAGGAAAATCATGATATATACAAGAGAACATGAAATTTTTTCCTTGCTTAGGAAACTTAGAAATGCATGCATTGGCTGAATGATTAGGTGTTAACGTTGATGTGAGAGTTTTGTAGAGATTGCCCCAGACTTTGTATTAAAAAGAATTATTTCCCTTCTACTAGTTTCTTCAGGACTCTGGGAACTTAGGATTGCCTAGGAAGCTTCTCTTGCTCATTGCAATTACATCCTTTTTATATCGCTAGCAGTGCTCTGTTTTGGGGTATCAACACGTGCCAAAATAAAGTAATCTGGATAGCAGCTCTAAAACTATATAGGAAAGTTAATATTTAAATCTTCAAAGGACTTGCAGAATTATTGATCATTGTTGCCAATAAAGTATGGCATATAACACAATAATAAACAAATAATATCATCTTTAGAAAAGCTATATGCAACGAAATCTCTTCAATCTGCTTGTTATCATGCAAGCAACCCAAGGATCTCTCCATTTTTCTTTGCCAGCCGGATTAGTCCCTGCCTTTGTTTCCCATCAGCGCCTATGGACTCGCAGGATTCCGTGATCACCTGAAAGATAACCCCCACAACTTGCACTCAATAAATTACCCATTTCAAAAGAAGCAAAACATGAATTGAAGGAGAACATGCAAGAACTAAAAGCAGCACCTGTGAGTGCAGTGCAATGGCCTTCCCCACTCAGCTGGTTGAACCTCTTCTTGCCGATCACGTTGCGTGTCACAACTACAACCGGTACGAAGATGCCCCTCCCTTCATTGACATTCTTCATCATTGGACATGACCGTGCTGGTTTCGCAGCTCTACCTCATACCGGCACTGGATTGCTTGCTAGTAACATGGCTTGGTCATCTCCGGGCGAGAAGGTTGATGTCGACCAGCTACCATGGAAAGTGGAGGTTAGGCCTCTGAACCCTGTGGCTGAAATGGAAGTGGCCATGGATTGAAGGGGGAACGAGTCTTGGACACTGAGTTTTGTTGGTTTTTGACTCAACACAATTAGATACTTGTGATGGAGTTCAGCAGTTGTGGTTCTTTCACAGCCTCTGGTTTGTGGGGGGTATGTTTTGAGCCACTTAAACTGACACAAAAGAAACAGCATCAAAGCTCTCGCGAAAAAGTGCGATTTTTCTCTGTGTCCTATCTCTGTGCGAATAACCTCTGTGAAACCCTAACGCTATGGCGACTAGCCGCCGCAAACCTTCCGGTCGCCATGACGCTATTCCTCCCCCTTATTACCTCCGCTCGCGCAAGGCTGTACTGGTTGTCGAGGTTCTCTCTGCGAACCCCTCGTCCGTTAAAGCACGTCGTCGGTCGGTAATATCTTCCTCCCCTTCTTCTCCGACTGTCCATGTTCAGGGAAGTCGGAAGAGGAAAGCATCTTCTTCTTTTCCCCTTCCAGATCTCCGATCTGACCTCTGTGGTCGGAGGAAAGCTTCCCCCTCTCCTCCAGGGTCCCGGCGAGGTAGATCCTACTTGGATGATCCCCGGTTATCTGGATCTGGCGTTTTGCTGATTAAATACGACTCTATTTCATGTTTTAGATTCGATTCCAAGGTTGCAATGGATATTACTGTGGATTGTTTGTATTTTAGCAAGTATTTGTCGCCAATCTGGCTGTACTCGGTGGCTTCTTGCTCGTTGGGATCGGGTATTTTTGCTTCTTATGGTTCGGTGATATTTGAGCATTTTTCTTCTTCTGCTTATGGATTTCCTGCTACTATTGTTGTGGATGGTATGATTTTAGTTTCACGACCTGATTTGGAGATTTTTTCTCGACCCCTTGGAGCAATCTGCTCAGATTTTCTATCATCTGTTAGTTTAGATCCTGTTTTTTCCCCATTGGCGTTGGCGATCTCTTTCCCGCCGGTGGGTCGTCGGAGCGGGGCTCTGGGCTCTAGGAGCTGCGTGATGGAGAAGCTAGGTTTCTCTGACGCCTCGGGCTCGGTGTGGGGGTACTCTCGGTATTCTCCCTCTGTTTTTAATGAGATGATTAATACAAATAAATGTAATGTTGGGGGTTTTTATGATAATTGCAAGTCTTATTACGACAATTCGTATGTTTATTCTCCGCTTGTTGATTCGGTGGGACCCCCGATTATTCGCGCGTCAGACGACGTGCTTAATATCACTACCCCCGTCTCTTCTCCTGTCTTATCTGGCATTAATGCTGAGGTGGCTTCTCTGCCCGGGAATGGAAACTTCTCCTCTTTCCCATATAATATTATTATTTTGCCGTTTTTTTCGTCAGAAATCTCTACGACAGAGATTTCTTCTGACCACTTTTCTGGTGAGACTGAGAACTTTTGTAGTGGCTCGCGGTTTGCCGCTCTTCTCTGCTCCTTCTTTATTGAGAACTCATTTGATTCCGTCTCTGAGGTTGGTTCTCTCGAGTGGACGTTGGTGGAGAAGAAGAAAAAAGAGCCTTCCTCTCTGGTACGCTTCTGTCGTGATAATGGTCGATGTTTTAAATGTGGTTTGCGTGGTCATGTTAAGAGCACCTGTAGATTTATGGATCATTGTTATAGGTGCAAAACATCTACTCATTCTATAGCTATTTGTAATTTCTTTTAGGAGCCCAGATCTCACTCTACCATGGTTGGCTTCTCACCTCAAAACCCCATTACTATCTACCCCTCTGATGCCTCCTGCGACCTCACGATACATTACTCTCACTGTGCTATTGTCACTGATCACTCCACTCTCCTCTCTTGCGATATCCTTTCATAGCACATCCTTAATAACTGACCTTTACACGTCAAAGTAGAGGTTTCAGACTTCTCTCCTGGGAAATTTTTATTAAAATTTCCGTCTATTAAGCTCAAAAATGACATATTAAGCCGCTTTGGTTCCTCACTCCAATCTCTCTCAGCCTCGTTTGTTCATTGGACGCCTAGTTCCAATGCTGTCCTCTCCTTGAAGGAGGAGGGGACCTGGATTCGGTTGGAAGGAATCCCCCATCACCTATGGTGCACAGAAGTTTTTCACAGACTGGTTTTTGATTTTGCAGACTTGCTGGAAGTAGATCTATCCCTAGACAGAGTTAAATTTCTGGGTTTTTCCAGAGTAAGGATCAAGTTATTTCCTGGTAAGGAAATCCCAGATGTCAGATTTTTTACATATGGGAAAACAGTTTACCCAATTAAATACAAGCTTAGTTGGGATCTATGCCCCTCTTCCCCCCCTCACAAAAGTCCTTCCCGGCATGGCCCAAGCAAACATCTCAGCCCTCTTCTTCCAGGAACCTGCAACCTGTTAGGAAACCCTTCAAAAGCAACAAAGGTTGGCGAGGTTCAGGAAAGAACCCCTCCGCACCCAAAACTCAACACAAATCAGGTAAAAATGTATGGATGAGATCTGCTTTCACACCCCCCTCCCCCTCAGCCTTCCACTTATTTTTCTGCGGGGATTCTACCCACCCCTTCTGCTCCTGGAACTACACCACCAACTTCCACTTCCCTGGTTAGTACCCCTATCACTCCCCCTCAAAGTACAACTGCTGACAACCCCAATGCTGCTTCCACCTGGGTGGAGACAGAGATTAAGGCCAGAAATCTTTCTATGGCTAAATTCAAAAAAATTATGGCAATCTATGATTATCTGGACCAAGAGGACTTGGATGCTACCACCTCAGGAAAGCCTTCCTCAAGGCCTCCTACTCCTGTGCATGCTTCAAGTAATGCCCTTCATACATTTATTGAATATGATAATAATTACAACCATAGCTCTGCCTCTAATAGTTCATGTGATTTAAATGCTTGCAATATGAATTTTTCTGGTAACTCTGAGATTAATCAAGTGGATCATTTGAGATGGGACTCCTATGACCATTTTCAATCATTTTGTAAGAACATTGGTATTTCACTGTCATCAAAAGAAGATTCTATTGCCTTCTTCAATCAAGTCAGATTGGATCAGGGTAAGGAGTTTGTAAACTTAGAAGATCCTACTGCATCCCATGACTGGATGGGACCTTCTGTTTTAACTCATTAATTTTTTTATGATTATAACAACATGGAATATTAGAGGTTTGGGGTCTGGGCATAAGAGGAGAGAATTAAAAGAATTTATTATATTTAATAAATGTGACATTATTATTGTCAGTGAAACTAAGAAGGAAGAGTACTCTGAAGGGTTTTTAAGACTTCTAGGTGGGAAAAAAATAAATGCTTGGTCTTCAGTCCCCTCTATAGGTGCCTTAGGAGGTATTCTTATTGGATGGGATAACAGGCTTTTCAAGGCTATCAGATGCATTCCTTCCTGTTTCAGCCTTTCCATTAACTTTGAAAGTTTAGATTCTAACCTGATATGGTGGCTCACTGGAGTTTATGGCCCTTGTGACCATAGCCTGAAACCAATATTTATTGAAGAATTATACCATATCAGTACACTTGTTAATGACACATGGCTTTTGGGTGGAGATTTTAATGTAATTAGGTTTCCTAGTGAGCATTCCCTCCACATAAATAGCACTACTTATATGGATAGATTCAATGGATTCATTGATCAGAATGCTCTGATTGATCTTTCCCCAAACAATTTTTCCTATACCTGGTCAAACTTTCAAGATAACCCAACTTTAGTTAAGCTTGATCGTTTTTTAGTTTCCTCTGGTTGGTCAGGGAAATTCTGTGATGCAATGTGCTCTGGCAAAGCCAGGATTATTTCGGACCACATTCCAATCCTGGTTGATACCTTGGCCCTTAATTGGGCCCCCTTCAGATTCTATAAATCTTGGTTCTTATATGAAGGATTTGAACAAGTTATCAAGGAGTACTGGTGGCAGAATGGTCATCATCTTTCTATGTTCTCTCCTGTTTCTGAGTTTAGCTTTAAACTAAAGAATTTGAAAGTATGTATTAAGCAATGGATTGCCCCTATTAAGACTGTTAGAGCTAGAAGGCTTAGAACTATAGAAGTTCAAATTCAGGATATGGATAGTCAAGCTGAACATTCTGTTAATATTAATTGGGCTCAAAAAAAGATGCTGAGGATAGAACATCTTGATCTTCTTAAAGAACAAGAGGTGTACTGGAGGCAAAAATCCAGAATTCTATGGTTGAAGGAAGGTGATTTGAACACCTCCTTTTTTCACAACATGGTCAAATGTCACAGGAGGACTAATAACATCTCCTCTTTACTGATTAATAACTATGTAAGCATATCCCATTTGGAGATCTGTAGAGAAATAGAGAATCATTTTACAAAACTTTTCAATAAGGACTTCAGTCCTCATATTTATCTCAGCTGGGATACCCTAATCTCAGTTAAAATTCCCTCTCCTGAACTGTTAGAGTTATCCTTTGAGGAAGAAGAAATCAGAGCAAGTGTGTTCCATTTAGCTGGGGATAAATCTCCAGGTCCTGATTGATTCCCTCTATTTTTCTTCCAGCATTTCTGGGATTTATTGAAATCAGATATAAAAAATATATTCCAATCCTTTCATTCTGCTATTGATCCTGATTTTCTTTCTTCTATAAATCAGACCTTTATAGCACTTATCCCAAAAAAAATGGGTGCCATTAGAATCCAGGATTTTAGACCCATTAGTCTAGTGAATAGTCTATACAAAATCATTACAAAAACATTGGCTTCTAGGTTGGCTCCTGTGTTGAATACTGTTATGGATGCATCTCAGTGTGCTTTTCTGTCAGGGAGATCCATTGGAGATTGCTTCCTGGTTGCGCAGGAAACCCTACATTATATGAGTACTTCCAACACCAAGGGTTATATATTGAAAATAGATTTTGAGAAAGCATTTGATAACATTAAATGGAATTTTCTGTTAGATTCACTAGCTGGTATGAGTTTTGGGGATAAATGGATCTCTTGGATCCGTATGTGTATAACTTCTGCAAAGTTCTCTGTTCTGATCAATGGATCTCCTAAAGGTTTTTTTGGGGCAGCTAATGGGTTAAGACAGGGTGATCCCCTGTCCCCCTTACTGTTTATTATTGCTTCAAATGTCCTAAATGCCATGTTGCAGGCAGCTAAGAGGAATAACTTAATTTCTGGGATTAGTTTCCCTAATGAAGGTCCCTCAATGGTCAATCTGCAATATGCAGACGACACTCTACTTTTTTTGCCTGATAGCACTGAGAATATGATTAATATCAAAAGAATATTATATTGTTTTCAGTCATGTTCTGGTTTAAAAATTAATTTCCAAAAATCATCACTCACTGGAGTGGGGGTTTCCCAGGAAGATTTGTTATTGTCTTGTGATATCATGGGATGTGAGAAGGTTGATCTCCCTATCACCTATCTAGGATTGCCTTTACATTTTAAAAAAGCCAATGTTAACAGTTGGGCTTCTGTGATAGAGAAAGTTACTAATAAACTTTCCTCTTGGAAGGCCAGACACCTATCTTTAGGGGGCAGATTAGTCTTGGTTAATGCTATATTATCAGCAATCCCTACATACTACATGTCTGTCCTGCATATGCCCTTGAAGATAGAGAAAAAAATAGACACTCTAAGGAGTAAATTTTTATGGAATTCTCTATCCCCTAATCATAAAGGGATGCACTTAATTAAATGGTCTAACATCTGTAGAGCTAAAAATCAAAATGGATGGGGAATAATTAATTTGAGAAATTTCAATGCAGCCTTAAAAATCAAGTTAATTTGGTAATTTTTCTCTAATCAATTTAGCCCTGTCTGGAAACTTATCCTGAGGGCTAGATACTTGCATAGGGGTCCTGGTGCAATACTGAATTCTTCTACTTCTATTTGCTCCCCCCTGTGGAGCCATATTAAACAAGGGTTTAACTTTTTCAACTGCTTTTCTACTGTTAATGTTGGCAATGGTTTAAATACTTTATTCTGGAATCAAAAATGGTATAATGATACTCCTCTTAACTCCTTTTTATCTGAATTATATAGTGCTGCTAGATTTAAAAAGGCTTCAGTAAGAGCAACTTTGGATCTGTTTCACACAGATTTCAATCGATTGTTCAATTTAGCTCACTGTTATTATGTTAATCCCACTGTGCTTCAATCTCAGCTGGAATGTTTTGTTTATATTTTGCAATCCTTAAATCTGGAAACAAGAGATGATAATTTTAATTGGTTATCTCCAAACAATAGTACTTTCACTGTCAAGGCAGCCTACAATATTTTTAATGATGGGGGTTTATGTAATGTTTTTTATAAAAGCATTTGGGAGAGTTACACTCCCTTAAAGGTCAAGCTTTTCTCATGGTTAGTTATTAAAAATAAAATTTTAACAAAAGAAAACTTGTTAAAAAGAGCTTGGTCTGGTACTCCACTATGTACATTTTGTTCTGTATACATTGAAAACAATAATCATCTATTTCTAAATTGCTCATTTGCAAGGAAGATTTGGGATTTCTTTCTGGTCTCAGATCTTTATCCTGGATATTTCTGTGTAGCTGATTTATTTCTGTCTGCCGCTCATCTCAAGTATGATTTACCTTTTTCTGGGTGGACTTGGTTACTTCAAATCATTCTCTGGTTGATTTGGAAAGAAAGGAATAGTAGGATTTTCCGCAATTTATTTAGATCATGTTATTTGATCATTAATGATATTATTTATCTGATGAAATTTTGGGTAGAAAATCTTGTTACAGGTTTTGAGAAGGAAGAAATGGTGCAATTCGTCTCTGTGATGGCTTCACAGCCTGTGAGTCTCCCATTCCCCCTTCTATTCCTTCCTCATCAAGACCTTCCTCATTAAATGTCCCATCTGGAGATGAATCTCAGAATGCCATGGACAATAGGCAAGAGTGATGATGGTCGTTTAGTGAAGAAGAAAAAACAATTTTTGTGTTACATTTCAATTGCTCCATCTTTGGGGATAAATTTTGAGACTTTACTTTGACAGTTATGCTTGAGGTGTTGTAATATTTATACTTTGACAATGTTTCTTACCAGACATTTAAGCCGATGAAATACTATCTATCTCAACCGTTAACAAAACAAAATGTTTTGAGCCACTTGGCAGAGTTCCGTGGCCTCTGGGGATGAGGTGTTTCCTACCGGCCCATCTTGGCAAGTGAGTTTACATAACGGCCCTTCCTTATTGCTATGGTTTGGAAGTAAATGTATTTATGCATGCACTGGTTATTCTTATGGTATGACGGCGCTCAATTCATTCATCTATTGATAAATCAGACTTCGAGGGGTCATTTACACGGCATAGTCAAGTCATGACTAGTGTGGACACAAAACAAAATTTTATCAGGCTACAAAATGTTGCACGAGGGATTTCGTTGCCTCCCCCTCTCCACCGTGCCATCTATTTATTATTTTTATTTTTTAAAAGAGGAGGAATTTCATATAGGTGCATGTAGGAATTTACACCCAACGGCTGAGGAAGAGGGACAGGGAAGAGGGGTGACGGTGACATAGGCAATGCAACAGAGGATGAGGGGCAGGGAAGTGGCGAAGGGGAGGAGACAGGGGAGGAGTGACGGTGACGATGATGAAGGAGACAGGTAGTACAGTACACAAGAAAGCGTAGAGGAGGCAGATAAGGGACAATGACGATAATAGTGGTGGGGGAGGCAGAAGGGACAATGACGATAGCAGTGGTGGAGGAGGAGGGACATGTTGGAAGGACGATAGCAATGGAGAGGGACAGAGAGGTGATGACGACGACGTGTGGGGAGGCAATTGTGAGAAAAAGGAGAATAGAGATGACAGGGGAGGAGGAGGAGGAGGAGGAGGCGACGAAAGAGGAGGAAGAAGAGTTGTAATAGAGAGAGAGAAAAGGATGAGAGATTTTAATTTTAGTTTTTGATTTAGGTACCTGAAAAAAGGAATTCAATTAATAGAAACTATGTGCTTTAAACCCCATTGTTCTTTATGTTTATGTTTTTCAATCACGCACAATAGCAAAATTTTCCTTCTAAAGTTAGATGAAGCTATTTAGTTAATTATGCATAATTTAGTCAATTTCTATATTCTTTTTTTTTTTTCAGTTTTCAAAAAGAATATGCATTTGACCTTAAATGCACATAGGTGCACCTGATCCTATTTAATTATTTACATGTATTTTCTATAAACATTTTAAGTTCATAAATACACATTCAAAGTTCCTAAATGCATAAATACCCTCGAATTGATCGACTATATTTTATGCCAACGGTTTTCGTATATACCTTCCCAAGGACATAAAGTTATTGTATGTGTAGAAGGTACATACATACAACTAAAATATTTAGGAACCCTACATTTCAATGATGTATAAGGAGATAACATACTGAAACTTTACAAAGTATATGTAAATCAAATGTAATATTATTTTGTTTGAGGCAATGGTAAAAACTTAGATGACAATAATTTCTGTAGAGTTTTTTGTGTCAATATCCTCTTTAAAATGTATATTTTCATCAATACCTTTCATATAAAGAATTTTATCATGAGTATGAAATTACCAACCTACTCTCTAACTAAAAGACGAAAACCCTAAACCTTAAACCTGTCGCCTAACTCTTACCTATTTTTTCTTCGTCTCTGTAAGGTTTGTTTCCATGGGAGGTTTTGCTTCACTTGACGCCTGATCACACCGTTTTTTTTTTTTTAATGCCTTTGGATCCGAGTGCTTCCTGTACATCCACATAGATAAAACAAGTTGGAACTAAATTTCTACCTTGCATGTAGACATGGAAAACGGGCCGGGCCAGCCCAGGCCCGCCTGGCCCAGCCCGGGCCCGCCTGGCCCAGCCCGGGCCCGGCAAAAACGCCC
>JAMKQA010017786.1:0-38027 GCA_024699735.1 Posidonia australis | reverse complement strand
CCACACCGCACCCAACTCCACCCCCGCATGCACTACTCCTCCTCCAAACCCTCCCCTTTCCCCTCCCCTCCCTCCTCCTCCTCTTCCTCCTCCTCCTCCTCCTCCTCCTCCTCTCCCTCCTCCTACCGCTGGTGGATCGCCGTCGCCGCCGTCTTCATCCTCCCATTCCTCTTCTACCTCTTCGTGGCCGCCAAAAGAACCCACCTCTCCTCCAAATTGGCTGCCCCCGGCCACATGGGCTTCGGGGTCATCATCGACGCGGGGAGGAGCGGGTCCCGGGTTCATGTCTTCGAGTACCTGAGCGAGGGCGGGATCCCGTTTGTCGGGGTCGACGGGAAGGGATCGCTGTCACTCAAGGTGCGGCCTGGGCTGGGGGCGTTCAGGGAGGAGCCCGAGGGTGCTGGAGAGTCGTTGAGGGAGCTGGTGGAGTTTGCGATGGGGGCGGTGCCCAGGGCGGAGTGGGGGAGGACGAAGGTCAGGTTGATGGAGACCGGTGGGTTGAGGGGGCTCCAAAAGGACGTGAAAGAGAGGATTTTGGAGCCGTGCAGAGGTGTTTTGAGGTCCTCGGGGTTCTTGTTCAGAGAAGAGTGGGTTTCCATGGTTACAGGTGTGAACCTTGTTGTTATTATAGCTTCTAATTGCATGATTTTATCGTTTTGGTGTGTGTAGAGTGTAGACTACTTACTACTCAGCTCATTGAAGTACATGCTATGCTTTTGATGCATTATGTGATGATAGTCGGGTTTCGTTGTTGGGATTGACTCGTAGGTCAAGAAAAAGGTGTTTACGCTTGGGTTGCAGCAAACTATGCACTTGGGACTCTGGGAGGTGATCCCCAACAAACCAGTGGAATCATAGAAATTGATGTGGCTTCAACGCAGGTTTGGAACATTCTTAATGATTTATGCTCACCTGGGTTTGGGATAGATATGTGAGGTGATGCAACATTAACCTCAAACTACAAACATTTGTGCATTTTCTTTTATTATTTCAGGGTAGAAAATTTCAATTTGCGTCTTCCTATACTTTGCTGGCTGGTTACCGTATTTTGAGGCTGTGACTGGCTTGACTTCGTTTCTTCTACATAATCACTTTTCTTTGCAGATTACATTTGTTTGTGAACAATCTCCCGTTGAATTTTCACATATGCTCAAACTACAAGGAGTTGGTTATAATCTCTACACACGCAGTACACATCATATCAATCAGGTTACTTCCCCTTCATAAACTACTTCTTTATCCTTTGTTTACATTCAACAAACTCCTTTTATCATCATTTTTCATAGAGCAGTTTCCATGAACTCGTTCCGTCTTACAATTGAACCAAGCATAGATATTCCTATGAACTTCCCTTAAGTACTGATCTATCAAAATTTGAGGCTTGGCACCTTAGTGCCATGAGTTACTGGGCCATACTAGGATGGAACTCCTTCATTGGTATGTACCTAGACTTGCCACTCCAATTAGTCTAGCAACTTGGCAACTTTTTGGGCATGTGCAACACCTCATGCCTGAGGTTTCAAAAATTGGTGATCAGAATCCTTTTGGATGGGGATTGATTACTGATTATGGGGAAGTATGGGATTAATTAGCAGATATGTCAATCTAATATTTAAATTAATTAAGTTACGTATTTTAATTTAATTATAAAAGCATATAAAATATTCAGGACATGTAAACGATAATTGCAACCTGAACAGTTGCCATCATGAACAAGTCAAAATATATAGGAAAAAAATGATTGTGTCATTCCTGCAGCTTGTTGGGCCCATTTTTCTGTATTGGAGTTGTTTTGACCTTCAATGGGCCTAAGTTTTGCTGAACTTAATAGTCCTTGGATGAAAGGGCTAGAAATTTTAGATTGCCTAGAAAATTCCATAATACTTAGTATTTACCTTGATACCTTCTAAAAAAATCTAAGAAATAAGTTGAAACAAAAATATTTCTAGCCCTAGAAATGGGCTGTGCAGAGACAAGTGAACTTTGGGGAGGCCATGGCCATTGGCCTCAGCTTCCTGTAAAATTCATACTTGTCAACAAGTCAAAATAAAGCTGTGGACAAGACGACACACAAAAACACAATAAGACATAGTGCAACGATACAGATGTAATCAGAAATAATTGGTGAGTAATCTGAAATAATCTGGGATTAATAAAGCAGGTCCATGAAGCTGTAGCACACCTGCAGCCAACATGGTTGTTAGTGAGGTGTAATTGGTGGCAATTTGAGTGGCCGGTACGCAAGATGTAATATTTGCAATTAGAACCTTTGAATATTCAAATTTATATATCTAAATTTAATTGTAATGTATACATATCAAGAAAATGACAATGAATTCTATTCCAATTCATACGTCATATATCAACCAGTTGAAACTAAACTGAGAAGCAATACATATTGCACATATGTGATTATTAAACAACAACTACAAAGTAATCCTTGAAGGAAATGAGATAATACCATACCAAAATAATAACAACTAAACTTTTAAGTTAAATCAAGTAATGATTGTTTTGTTGTTCAACGTAGAAAACAAACAAAGCAGTTCAACTTATACTACCAACACAAGCTAAAAACATGAAAGGATATAATGTTATCCATATTTCAGCTTAACAAGCTAAAAAAACACACTAGTACAACATGCCAAAAGTGCAAAAATAATGGAGAATAGTATCATCATCTTCCTCTTGAGCTTGTTAATATTTTCTTTCATCATTGCTTGCTTTTTTTGTAGGCTTTTGATTTCCTTGGATTGACTCTCCAATATTGAAACCAAATTCCCAATGTTTCTCACTTTGTCATCTTCAACCCATGCAAAGAAGTTGCATTTTTTATCCCAATGCTCAAATCTCCCTCGACAACCATAAAACCTCTTTCCTTTGTTGTTATTCTTATTGGTCTTAACTGTTAATATAACGCATGCTCGATCACACACACATAGTACTAAATGTTGACGCGTGTCGTCGAAATTTCACTGATACATGTCTTATTTTCAATTTACCTACACAACTCCGACATGGAAGTTTTTTAAACAAATGTGGAATTTTTTTGCTGTGTTTCGACCGACACAATACCGATATATCGACATTTTACCGACACGTATTTGTTTTTCAACTTGTCGAAGTCCGACACGAAACTGACATTTAAAACATTGCACACATATAAAATCGTGAATTTCTAATAGTACTCTAAGAACAACTCATCTTCACTTATAAAGAAATATCATTAAGGCATTAGATAAAAAGTTATAAAATCAAAGACAAAATCATTTAGAAAAAATCTAATACATTAAACTCTACTTGAAACATCTTGTTATTGGTCATGCATATTGCTTTTGCTTGATTGTTCCTATAAAAAGAATAAACAATATAAGAATTGGACACCATACATGTCATACAATATACATTCAATGATGATAAGTAAGATTACCCAATTTAACGGACAAGTGGTAGCATAACGTCCCTTCTCACCACAATGCCCACATGTCCTTTTTTGTTGACTTTCTTTGGAAATTTCTAAGCTAGATTTCAACCTATGTCCTATCTCATGTCAAGAGTAAGGGAAGACCAAAAAGATCACAAAGGGAAGACCAAAAAGATCACAAAGGTTGAAATCTATGTTTTTGGTCCTCCTACATGTCTCATCTCGTGTCAAGAGTAAGGGAAGACCAAAAAGATCACAAAGGTTGAAATCTATCTTAAAGATTTCCAAAGAAAGTCAACAAAATCTTTGATAGGGAATGACAAATATATTGGGTAGGATTACCCAATATATGGAATGATATGTTGTACAACATCTAAGAGACTTGAGGTGCAACAATAACAGTTTCAAAATTGAATATGATGCATGGGTTTATGGTTTGAGACTGTAGAAGAATATGAGAATGGATGGGTAGAGCTCAAAGAAATGTATCATCTGTGAGTCATTCCATGTCCATATATTTGTCACTGTCCATTTTCTGTGAATACAGTGTTGTATAGAAATAAAGTTGTGTGTGTGTGAGTCACTCAAAATTAAATTACAAGCTGATTGAAGTAAATCTCAAGTGAACCATAGAGGTCAAAAGAAAGCTTCAATACTAAGATAAAATATTAGAAGACGAGAGCTTAAGATAACGACAAACTTAATGAATTTCAGCCACACCTCACATAGATTGGATTCTTGCAATAATATAGTAGAGATCACAGGAGAGATTGACGGTGGAGGCAAGATCCCAGTGGACAAGAGTTCACAGGAGAGAGTGGCTGTGGAGGCGAAAATAGGGAAGGAAGTAGGTTGTGTATTTTTGTTGTGGTGACCAGAAGAAGAGGTGATTGTCAAACTTACCTTTTTTTGCCCTTTGAAGATGGATTTCAATCTCGCCATTGAAACAAGATCCAATGGTGATTGCTTGGTAACTAACTGCCAACATAGCTGTTATTGTGCTGCAGCACCATTTTTGCCTTAATAAAAATAATCAGTGATAATTGGCTGTTACAAATTAATCATTTGGACTGATTACTTGAAACTGATTGCTATAGATCTCCCAGGCTTATAATCAGTAATGAAACTGATTTTCAAACTGTGCTCGTTTTTCATCCTCAAGCAACCATAGAGGATGACAATTGTCTCCAACAACCTATTGTGCTTAACATTAAAAAACTTTGCTAAGGTTCTTGGGACTGATTATTGATAATCAAATTGGTAGCATTTTTCTGCTTGTCGACTGATTTTCAGAACCATGCGTTGGTCTTTAATCCACAAGAAACCGATTGAAGATAATAGTTATCTCCAACAAACCCATATTGCTTGACACTAAAGAACTTTGCTAAGGTTTCAGAACTATGCATTGGTCTTTGATCCACAAGCAACTGATTGAAGATAATGGTTATCTCTAACAGACCCATATTGCTAGACACTAAAGGACTTTGCTAAGGTTTTTCTTTTGTATATGTTTTTGTTTTCTTTCTTCTCTCCCTTAATTATTTTCTTTTAGGAAAGTTGAATTTCTCATCTGTTAAAACATAACAACTAAAATCACATATTGTTGATTGTACACGTAGAATAAAAATGATGGAATTAGTAAAGTATGTCGAACATTTGTAACAAAAAATGTGCTGTACATGGTGAGAACCTAATATGTTGGGATCTCTAAATGAGACTTGAACATCCTTTCCCCTCCCATATTGTGTTCTACGACTTCTAAGAGGTGTTCTTTCCTTGCCAATACGACATTACCTAATAAGAGTTTGGTTTTAAATGTCGGTTTATGTTGAAATTTGGTTCAACAAAAATAAGAAACGTATTGGACATCGATGAAAATATTGGTGTAAACGTGATAAATTTATTGAAGTCCACGAAAATGGTCTAAAACATTGAATTTCAATTTGAAATTCTAGTATAAGCTAAAGTAAGTGATAATCTACATCTAGAGTTACTTAGGTCCACTCTCTAAACATGTATCACATTAAAATACGTTGCATAAACTTAATACAATTATTCTTAAGTATAAATAGTATCTAAAAATACTTAATAAATGTATAAATTGCGCCTAAAAATGTTTAGTAGATGTTTAAAATGAAGAGTTCTTGCAACATTTAGTATAGAGAGAAAATAGAGATGAGACAACAACTAATTGTTGAAGATGTGGAATCTAATTAAGGATCACCTTAGCTACTGCCACTTTGCAAAGTTTATGAGGATTGGAAGGGGGCTCTAAGGAGAGTAGGTGTACCCCTTATGGGGGTAGTGGGGGCGTTGCCCCCGTCCTAAAATGGTATATGATTATATGGGTATGTGGATTTGTATTCTGTTCCCAATACCTAGTTAAGATGAGCAAGCAACAAGAAGTCAACAACAAAGGGGAGGAATAGCAACCAACAACATGGAGGAGGTGAAGCATGGAGAGTTCTTGCAACATTTTGTATAGAGAGAAAATAGAGATGAGACAACAACTAATTGTTGAAGATGTGGAATCTGATTAAGGATCACCTTAGCTACTGCCACTTTGCAGAGTTTATGAGGATTGGAAGGGGGGGGGGGGGTCTAAGGAGAGTAGGTGTACCCTTTATGGGGGTAGTGGGGGCGAATTCCCCGTCCCAAAATGGTATATGATTATATGGGTATACGGATTTGTATTCTGTTCCCAATACCTAGTTAAGATGAGCAAGCAACAACAAGTCAACAACAAAGGGGAGGGATAGCAACCAACAACATGGAGGAGGTGAAGCAGCAGCTAGCAGTAGGAACCCATGTTGGCTTATAAACAAGTCATGTTGATTGATTTTGGTCCTTCTTAGTATAAAAAATACCCTATGTCAATTGACTCAGTTGACACTAGTTGACTTGCCTGACATGAGGGTCCGACATTTGGTATTTCTGAAAATACCAGCAAAAATTGTGTCTTTATATTTGAAACCCAACACATGTCAACATTTCGAACTATGATTAGGAAAGGTCAAAAGAGTGTTGTTTTATTAAATAACTTGTTCTTGTATATATGTCTATGTGCATATTCAATATTTTTATTTAGCATTGTTATTAAGGTGGGTGCCTAGTTGCCAAGGCATCTTTGGTGTTAAAGCGCGAAGACACCATGATTTAATGAAATTAAATGCATGCGTTGAGCACTTTGGTGCGCCTAATCACTTTGTTTGATGTTAATTTTTATGTTTGTGGTTAATCTCATGATGTTTTATTTAGATCTTCCTATTTTTTATATATTTCAATGTTATTTATTGATATAGTTTAAATTGGACAAATTAATGAATACATATTGTGTAATAAAAAGGAAAAACTCTCCATTTTATGTGTCACATAAGGTGTCATGACGCCTCGAGTTGTTGTCGTGGTGCCTTGATGCCATGAGAACTACGTCGTATAGTGCCTCACTGTGGTTGGGCTTGTGTCATGTGTCACACTAACACACCACACACCAAAACGGAATGTGACCACCACACACTTGTGGATGGGTGGAAAAGCCAGTTGAGGTTGTTGCAGTGGCATACTTAGAACATACTCAAGCTTTAATTCTCATTCCTTCTCTTCTCTATTTACCATTGTCCTCTAGCTATCTTTCTTTCTACTAACACAACCAACTCACAATCCACAAAACAATAACCCAACAATATATCTAAAGCCGACACCCAAACAACAAACCAAACACCACGGAACCCATTCGTCCTCCTTTGTATTTACAAATCTTCACCAACACAATGTTTATTAAATTTAAGCTTCACCATCGTAACTTTTTATGTTTTCTTATAATGTATATCAATCATAGTCTTTTATATTTGTAGTTAATTTATTAAGTCTTCACTTACTAATTTCACTACTAATCATTTCATCCAAAGTAGCCACTTATCACTAAATAAACACACAATAATTGCAAAAATAATAATTAAGATGGACATAATATCTGTGATATTACATTCTTCCCTACTTGGATGTTTAGTCCTCTAAAATTTCACACCGTAGTTTTTTTTCTCCAAATAAATATGGATATTTTCCCTTTTTTAACCTATTTTTAATCTCAGAACAACAATGGTATTCCAGTATTAACTCATTATCGCAAACCAAGGCAATAAGTTTTCCTGGTAACTATTTCTGGTACCGAACTTTCAAACTTATTGGAGCGTACACCGGTACACGTCAGAGCTTACACCCTGCACCAGATGATACAAATATCTATAAATAGGTTACAATTTTCCTCTCTGCAATCAAACACAGGTAGACTTGTCAAAATAATTCTTTTTAAAAGATTTATTCCAGCACAATAAAAGAGTGCATAAGGGGTAGTTTAAGCATTTGCGAAAGTAATAAAGTTCAGTCATCCAGATGTCAACTTAAAATGTTACCAACAACCACATGAATGAAAAAAAGGTGTAACATAAATGCTTATTATGAAACAATTGGTGTAAAATGTAAATATCATGACCTTTATCAAAACATTATTTATGGCTCTCAGTTTTACAACCTTACAGTTCTAAAAATTTTATAGAGATTTTCATCTGTAGTCAGATCTAAATTTTCGATGATGGACAGACTCATGCTTGAGGTATCCAAGTCAAAAACACATGGACACTGAATGCAGAAGTAGATTTAGAGTCCTCACTTATACTAACCATGTCTTGGGCTCCCTGTGTTCTTCAAAACTAGATCCCTGATAGGTGCTACAAAGCGTTGCCTATTTGATATCTTGACTTTATTGGCTTGTGTTGTGTTAGTTGTTGAGACACAAAGTTAGGAGTATATGTGAATTTATACCTGAATGTTTCTCCAAATAGCTGCGTTTGTGCAAATTTCCTCTTCCAACTTCCAAGTGGATGAGAGGTCTCATTGTGTGTGCCATTTTGTCTATGTATTTCGTGCTCGGCCAACCATGGCCTATTTTCTATACTTCTAGTACTGATTGTCATGGTTCCAAACATCGATTTCGTATCGAACTTCGGTTCGACAAAAATAGGAAACGTGTCGGACATCGGTGGAAATGTCGGTGGAAATATAGTAAATTTACGGAAGTTTATGGAAATAATAAAAAAACTTCGAATTTTACTTTGAAACTCTAGAATAAGTTAAAGTACACAATAATCTATATTTAAGACTGCTTAAATCAACTTTTTAAACATGTATCATAGTGAAATACACTATATGGATTTAATACAAATATTCTAAATCATAAATAATAGATAAAAATGCGTTATAAATGTTTAAAAACAAAAATACTCATAAAAGCTACCTCATATATGCTTAATACCAGAAAGCATGTCTTGGTTCATCAATATTATGTTGTTGTTCAGCTATGTTGTGGACAAGATGAATTTGATGTTGAATTTGGGACTCCCTCCACAATACATAGTTGTTCCAAGACATGTGGTTATAATATGTTTGGTATTCCATAATATAATAATGATAATCTGATATTGGCAATTGAATCAGGAATCCTATTAGTAGATACTGTGAAATAAGTACTTGTTGAGGCTGTTGAGGGAAGCAATCTTGACTTGAAAGACCTTGATAAGGTCGTTGCTCATATTCTGTTTGTGGTAATGCATAGTTGAAGATGGAGCTCATATCCCATTCACTTTGTTGGCTTGGGATATAAGAAGATAAAATTCTCGTCTATCCACTTTCAGATGTATAATCTAATTGCTCATAAGAATGATTTCCATAAGAACTGTAGTCATAAGGGTCTGTAGGATCATGGATATTCAGAGAATCAAATAACTCTAATAAACTTCTCCTAGTATGACTACTCCAAGAATCTAAATCTTGTGCTGTGTCTTCACGAGGTTTTTTTTTATAATGATATGACAAAGGATCAGGTCTTGATGGTTGTCGAGCTCCATGATGTTCATCTTGTGTGGCATGTGTGAATTCATCTTCTCCTGTGAATGGACTAAGCGGCCTTTGACTCTCTCCTCGTAGGTCTCCAGTTCCAGGTTGAGTTGCATTTCCACTGTCACCACCTCCATCATTATCTGGTGGTTGTGAGGTATCATCTGTATCACTCTCACCACCTAAACCTGGAGTTCCACTACGAGAATGTTCAGATTAACTAATGTATTCTTCAACATTAATGTCTATTTCAACAGTAATTCTTGAACTTGGTCTACCTTGTTCTTCATCTAATACTGGTTGTCCATTTTCTTGCAACCACTCTAGTATAAGATTCTCATTTTCGTCCTCATTGTATATATATGCCAAATCAATTGGGTCGAAGTGATCCTTATCTTCTCCTTATCTGATATGTTTTATTCTCAGCCTCATGTTATAATGTACAAACACAAGATCATTTAATCTTTGAGTTTCCAATCTTTTTCTTCTTTTTGTATGGATAAGATTAAATGTGCTCCAATTTCTTTTACATCTTGAAGCTGAGGTTGTTTGAGATAAAATCTTTATTGCAAATTTTTTTAAATTTAGAGCATCTGTTCCATTCAGTATGCATCATTCACCTGAAATATGATATTAAATTATTAATGTATTACTCATATTATGATGTAATGTTATGAAATAAAATAAATAATATACAAATCCTTACTTGGAGCCATCAAGGTACGTCTACGAATCGCTTGAGGATTTCCAAATCCGAACATTTGATTTCTAAAGTATTTAATTTCATTCAACGTTTCTATTTGAATGTCCACTTTTGACTCTAATTTCTTTATTATCAATCTCATAGAAGATAGTAAATCAGTACGATTCCCGAGATCATGATCGTATTGGTACTGTGGATTCAGATAATATGCTACATTAATAAAAAAAAGTAATTAAACAACCAATTATAATGTAAATATAATTACGACAAAGATAAATATATATATTAAATTACTTACCAGTTTCTTGTAAAGAGTAAAGAAGCATGTTGGACCATCTTTCTTTGATAATCTTTAAGTATCATTTGGATGATCTGTATGTTGCATCTTTTACAACATTTTTCATCAACTTCATTGTTTCATATAAGAAACCCATTGTAGGTTTCTTATCACCATCCACCAAGCGAAAAACTTTTGAAACCGGCTTCATTATGCTTGCTATCTTTCGAACATCTTCTCAAAAGACTGACTATTAATTATAGAATTTATTTTCCTACTAATTGGAGTATCACTCTCATGATATTTATACAGACTTGTGAATTAAACATGTACTTTAGTCCGCTCCTTTTATCAATTATCGATTGGAGAACAATATAATTTGTTGCAAATCGAGTAATCCCAGGCCGAATCAAGTCACCACCACAACACTCAGGTGACCTAATAAAGGCCAATAGGTAGGAGTGATTGTAAATAAAATTTGTTACAACCTTTGCTTCTCTAACAATTTTCTCCACCAACTTTGTCCTACCAAAGTCCTTAAGTATCAAATCAATACAGTGAGCAGCACATGGTGTTCAATAGATAGAATACTTAGACATAATTTTTTCACCGATTTTTTTGAAATTACTGCCATTATCGGTGACAATCTGAACCACATTTGACGGTCTCACTTGCTTAATGACTTCTATTATTTGTTTATAGAGATATCTATGATCTCTGATAACATCAGAAGCATCAATGGACTTTAAAAAAATTGTGCGGCCATCACAGTAGATCATGAAGTTGATAATTTGTTTCCTGGTAGTGTTTGTCCAACCATCACACATAATAGTGATCCAATAGGTTGGCCATTGTCGTTTCAAGTTGTCAATGTACCTTTTTAATTCCTCATTTTCTGATTTAAGATAGTTGTTCATTATATCATAATTAGTTGGTGTTTTTACTCCCGTACTTTTTTTTGCCGCTACATCAAGCATATGTTGTAGATACGGTTCTTTTGTAGTATTTGCTGGAATAGCATTAAAAAATATGTATTTGGCCATAGCTTGACCAACTTGTTCTCTAGCATTTCCAAACATGTCTTTGATAGTCTTCTGCTTCGACTTTTCATTTCTACATGTTGCTGAATCTGGACTATCATACATTTGGTTATATGTTCTAAACATTCTTGTAATGCCTTTAACCTTATCTTTCTGTGCACTATCACTGTCACTTCCACTTCCTCTAACAATTTCAGAACCATGGAATCTCAGAATTTGCTCTCTATGCCATTCTTCATTTCTTGATTCCATTATAGCTCTCTTATGCATGTCTTTCTCATCTTGAGTTTGACAATCTAGAGGATACACTGTATCATCATCTGAATCTGGTACAACAATGGACTCACACTCTCCTTCATCAAAAAGAATCTTCTTAAATCTTTTATCTCTTTTCGTCCTGTCACTTTTCTTGAATTTTGTGTCCTTTAGTAACTCTCTCATCTGATCACGAACAACAGTTGGGCGTGACTTATACCTACTGACATTATTGTATCCACCAACAAGATATTGCTTTAATCTTGTAATACCCCCACTCATCATTCTTTTTCCATAGTACTTGCATTCTATTTTCTGTCTATCGTTGTTGACAGCATGACCATGCAACCATCTTGGATCTAGCAACTCTCTTTCCATTGTCACTTCCATTACTTTGAGATCTATCAGAACTCGACATTATGAAGACTGAAAATAAAAAATAACTCAAATATTAAAAATATGTTTCTTTATTTTTAAAATTTTCTATGATTTTACAATTTTTTTAGATATTTTATTTAATAATTTGTAATTTAATATTATTTTTGCTTTTCTACAAAATTTCAAAAAATATCTTTATTTTTTTCAACTTCTTACTATTTTCCTCATTTCTTTGCTTAAATTTGAAATATCTGAATGTTTTTCAAAAATTTCAATATTATCTAGATTTTTTTAATTATTTATAAAATATTATGAATTTCTGTTTTCTTTTTAAGTTATAAATATTTTACCGATTTTTAATGATTTTATAGAACTTTTAAGTTAAGTTTTATCTTTATTAGTTTAGATTTATCATTTTTAGGTTAGATCTATCATGTTATTAACATTAAAATACAAAAAATAACATAAAAATAAAATAAAATACAAAAGCATAAAATTAAAACATGAAACCATATAGATATACAAAAGATGATGATTATAAAAGCAACCAGATAAATATAAAAGATGAATATAAAGACAGATAAATAAAATACTGATAAATAAAACATAACTTTAAAAATAAAACAGAAAAATAAAACTAATGTAAACCATAGTAATGATACTACCCTTTCTAATGTAACAATAAAGACAGTTAAAACTAATGTAAAAACAAATAAATAAAAACGCACGTCCCCTTTCTTTTTCACGCACGCTGCACGCATCCTTTCTTTCCCTTTCTTTTTCACGGGAAGCTGTCGTGCGGAGCGGGACACGGGACGCCGCGACGGATCCCGCAGTGGCACGGAGGGCACGAACGGGAGTCTGCGGAGGGCTCGCACAGGTTACGGAGGGCACGGGAGGTTATGAATCCCGCACGAGAACAGGCGGAGGGCTGCGGATCCCGCAGAGGCACGCGGAGGCGGGAACAGGCGGAGGAGGCTGGAGTCAGGTTGCCGTTTCGTCCGTCCATGTCGATATTTGAAGGTAAGTGTTGGTCGACACGTGTTTTTACAGTGTTGAAATTTTCATTTTTCTCTCGACACACACGACACGCACGACACGCCACTGACGTACTCACGGACATACAGTAAATGGAGATATTCCTCCGTATGTCGTTTCGCCTATTTGAGATCTCGACATGTGTCGGCGAAATTTCGCGGACACGGCTCGATGTTACGAAACATGCTGATTGGTTGCAAAGATTCCTTTTGCAATCACACTGGCTTGCCTACTTTGTTAGTTATGACCCTTGTGTATAATGGAACAAAATTGTAGGAATGGAGCTTGAATGCTATTACTTGAGACCACCTTAACACTAGCTGGGAACTTCCTTCCTGCATCTAAAGCCCTACCATCTTTCAACGAGGCTCAAAGTTCAAAGGCTCTATTGCCTTGCCCTTGCCCCATGCAAAATGTTCTACAATACACTTTACTCCTGTTGGCGATACCCATATCTAGCTCAACAAGGTGCAGATTAAAACAAAAGATTCATGTGCTTATTTGTATTGGGTCGTGGATCATGGAATTAGTGTGGAGAGAACTTATGGTAGAAGCAAAACCAAGTAACAAGTAGTGAAGATGTGCCAAGAGGTGGAGGCAAGACACTTAAGTGAGGCCTCTAGTGTCGCTTTTGCAAAAATAGTGGTTAGAGTATTGTGGTCAATCGATTGTTTGTTCCACCTATTGATTGTTTTCATGGTTCTAAATTTCGGTTTCATATAGAACTTTAGTCTGACAAAAATAAGAAATGTGTCGACCATTTATGAAAACATGATAAATTTATAGAAGTTCACAAAAATGCTTAAAAAACATTGAATTTTGATTTGAAATTCTAAGAGAAGCTAAAGTAAATAATAATTTACATCTAGGTTTACTTAGATCTACTTTCTAAACATGTATCTCATTAAGATACGTTACATAAACTTAATACAAATATCCTGATAAATAAATAGTACTTCAAATACTTGATAAATATATAAATCATACTTAAAAAATGCTTAATATATGTTTAAAATGAATAGTTTTCACGACATTTAATATGGAGAGAGTAGAAATGAGAAAATGCCCAAGTGTTGGAGATGTGGAGCTTGTTGTGACTTTGTAGAGTTCACAGAGAGTACATGGATTGTAATGATTTTATAGCTTTTATAGAATTATTAGGTTAGATCTATGTAATATTAGTTTAGATATATGTATTATTAGTTTGGAGAAAAGAAAGGAGATACAGGGAGGACTGAAGGAAAGAACTCAATGAAGTGGAAGGAAAAATACAGTAGTAGTAGCATGTTGTCTGTGTTAAGCCTTTTAAAGGTTGTGTTGATCGACATGGGATGGACTCAGTTGTAAAATGTACATTGAGTCAACTGACATGTTGAAACTCACCGAAATGAGTCAATATGCTGCCCCCTCCTACTCCCGACATCAAGTACTTTGCGATTTACCCTATAATATCATGTCACCTAGCTAGGAAATCGACACATGTCGACGATTTTTTGCTGGCACATGTTGATGTTAGGAGCTATGATTGTTTTCCTAAGCTTTGCTGGTTGATCATTTCTGGGTGGAAAATGTTTTACAGGGCATTTTTTTAATTTCGAGGAGCAGAAATAAGGATAATTTTGATAAGTACAGAAATATGTATGCTTTCCTACACCAGGGAAGTCTCTTCCTCATTTTTTCTCCTACCAAATTTTGTGAGTTGAGAGAAGGGGAGACAAAGAAGAAGAGAAGTTGAAGTGCTCTCTTGAAATATAGCTTCTAAACTCTTGTACCAATGTTTGGAGATTAGATGATTGCTTCTCCTTGTCTTGTATTTGCAGGAGGACATATCAAGATTTTAATCATGTAGATCTTGTTGGTCAATCAGTGTTTTACAGTTGATTTTTGTTTTCTTATTGCAGTTTTGTCGTTGCTTGGCTGTTGGGTTCTTCTTGGTGTGGATCTGGTGTGGGTTTTGGTCAAGAGATTCACAACAATATCTTGTTTAGAGGCTTCAAGTATGAAGGCAATCTAGAATTCATGATTCTCTTAACAAGTGGTGTCAAAGCTTGATCTTCCACTAGAATTGCAATGTCATTTCCATGGATAATAAACTTAAGATCAAGAAGTTACGGTAAAGGAAACTTATTGCCATTACATTGGATGATGAAGCCCTTTTCCCCTACCACCCCTTTGTCTTACCAAGGCACTTTTGGAGAATAAAGCATCGAGCATGTTTGACGTTTACCATAATGAGAATGACGGATGTGATTTGTCTAACCATTTTTCAAATATTGGTTTCTGTGGCAAAGAGATCAAAGTGCCTCCAACAAAACTTTCTTTGGAGGGGCGGACGCAATTCATCTAGGGGTTTTCCTTTGGTTGCTTGGCACAAGATTTGTTGTCCTAGAGTGGAGGGTTGTTTGCGTATTTGTAGT
Organism: Posidonia australis; assembly: GCA_024699735.1. Lineage (NCBI taxonomy): Eukaryota > Viridiplantae > Streptophyta > Magnoliopsida > Alismatales > Posidoniaceae > Posidonia > Posidonia australis. The sequence continues at coordinate 22,603 of JAMKQA010017786.1, read as the reverse complement.
TTTCAATCTTTTAATCTCGCTCTCCTTAGGAAGTGAATTTGTCATCTTGGCGTGCTGTTTCCCAATAGGACTTCCTCCCTACCTCATTGATGGAGAGTGAAATGGTATAAAAGTCAAGTTATAGGAAAGTTAGGGGTCTGTCTTAGGATGGTTCTCTTGTTTGTGATGGGATTTTAGAGGTGGAAAGTGTGGAGTGTGGCATTCGATTTCGGGTTGGGTGTGGGAATTGGATTAAATTCCAGGAGGACCATTGGATTGATTCCATGTCTTTGAGATTGCGATTTCTAGTTTTATTTCAGCTTTTTATGCAGCCTGTTGCTTGCATAGGGGAGTGTTTTGTGAGATATGGAAGTACGGTTGTTTGGGATTTGAGATTTAGAAGGATTCTCGTGGATAGGAAAGCTTTGGATCTTGTCTCCTTGCTTTGCTTGAAAATATGGGTTCAAGTTATCTCTCTATTTGTTCTGATTCCTATGATTCCCATACCTGGTTGTGAGTCAATGATGGGTACTTTTCAATTGCTTCACTCTTCTTGATCATGATGGGCAAAGGAACTTAGGTGGGTTGCCACAAACAGATTTGGAACAATTGTGTCCCTTTGAAGATTCAATGCTTTGCATGGAAGCTCTTACACCCGGGTATTTTGACTGTGGTAGCTTTTCAGAGACATGGGTTTTACCTTACTAGCTGATGTGTCCTTTGTAGAGTGGTTGTAAAGGATCTCCACCACTTCTTATGGGACTACAGGATGGTTCGTGGGTGGTGGTGCACGCCACTTGGGAGAGGGTTCTTTGACCAGCTTAGTGAGCTGTATAGAGACTTTTTGGGAACTTTAGGGACAAAGAGGCATGTGGATGGAAAGACGGAAGAAAATCCGGTTTGCTTGATCCCATGCTGTATGGTGGACCTGATGGATTGAACAAAACTATCGAATCTTCCAGGAGAGATGCTTGTTGGACCTTGATATGTGTGATAGGATCGTATCTTTAGTTTTGGAGTGGTGTCCTGATGTGACATGCTGTGTTGGGTTCTAAAGTGTGGCACTTTTTGGGATTTTTGTTCGCAACTAGTTACATGGTTGATTCTTATTTAGCCTATATCTCTTGGGCTTGTGTGTTGTTTTTGCTGCAGTGGCTTATATTCTTTACAAGTCTTTTGTCCATGTATTTTGTTCCTCAAATGTTTTTCAATAAAATTTATTGATTACCACTAAAAAATATTGAGAATGACGAAGATACACACTTTAGAAGATGTAAGCTCAACACAATTTGATATTTGAGAAAGATAGGCATACGCACATAGGGTGAGTAAGATCAGCATGTACGGATTTTTTGAAAAACCAAGATACACACACAAATGGAGAGTAAGCCTGTCAAAATTTCAAATTTTGGGAATGACCGAGGTATGCATGTAAGTGAGCGAGAAAGCTTAACATGTTCCAGTGTCAAGGATCACTGATGTATGTACACAGAGGGTGAATAAGCTTGAGACATCTCATATCCCATGCACTTCGTCTAGGGAAGAAAATGGGAGGTTCAAAGCGATACGAGTCATATCTTGGAGGAGTGACGTTGTTGAGGCTAATGTTTTACAACACCGGAAGTATGTGTCAATAAAATGAGTTACTCGAACCACCTTCAAAAGTGGCAATAGTAGTGACAACTCGGAGATAAGGGCGGATGGCGTAGGAGAAACTTGAGGAGAACTGAGAAGGCGTTGGACGGCAAAGGTGGATGACGTAGGACAGCGCTGGACCATAGGAGAAGCTTAAGGAGAAGGCCTTGGACGGTGGACAGCAGGATTCTTGGTTGGATGATCGTTGGAGAGCTTGAGGAGAGGAGGAGAGGAGATGGGAGGTGTGTCGGTCGATACGTGAAATTTTGTATTAAAAAATACCAAACATCCACTGATGCTATTGACACTCACCGAAATATCCACCCACGTGAGGTAAGTTGCGACATACCTTTAAATGTCGTTTCTCAGATTTCACCCACTGATATGTGTCGGCGAAATGTGTCGGTGACATTTCGCCGACACGGATCAAAATTTGACACCATGGCGACAAGACACCGACAATGTGTTACACAATGATGAGATCAGCGCGACTGATTGTTGTCTACAATAAGGTGGAAATCCCAACTTCCCTTTCTCTATTTATGGCACAGGTAGGCTCACAGTCAAATTGTAAAATCTATATGGGTAGGTGTGCCTTATGGCACAGAATGTTGAGCCATTAAAAATGCAGAAAATAAATTGTGCCAAAAATATTAATGAATATGTATAAGTGGAATAATACTAAAGCATTTATATTAATTCATGGATGCATAAGAAAGTACCTATTGAGGTGAAACGTGGGAAACTTATCTTGTGCAAAGTTGTTTGATTTAAGTTGGATATGTTTGATGTGGTACATAAATTTACGTGGTCAGCACTCAGATAGTGAAAAAGATCTTAGGATGCACAGACTAACAATCTTGGATAGAGCTTAATATGAGGATGCACAGAATAACAATCTTGGATAGAGCTTAATATGAGGATGCATATTAGATGTGAAATTAATCTTAAATTTGTTGTTTGTGTCGAGCCCTGGCATTTTCATCAGTTTCTTTCCTGAAAAACCATCAGGCATTTATTATGAGGTTCATCAGGCATTTATTAATCTTAAATTTGTTCTTGTCATTTTTCATGTTAAGTTATGGTATGACTTTCTTTGAACATGTTTGATGCATGAGAGATGAAGGAAGCTTATAAAGAAATAGATTTGACATTATGGTAGCTCAACTAAAACATAAAATTTACACATGAAGATCTTGGTTAAACCAATTTGTACTATTTGGGCATGACCTTTCAGGTTAAGCAGGCTTCTGCTACATCATTTGATTCTGCCTTTTATGTATGCAGGAAGGAGCTTGGGATTTTTTGGATGTCTTGCACAATTCTAAGACCATTACAACTTGTAAGTTTTCTGTATATAAATTATTCTTCTATGCTTTCTGAAGCGCTTGTTATATGAAGGCTAGTTCGTTTCTCTAAATTTTCCCTAGTGATCTATTGCTTGTCTGCCTTATAGCTTTCCTTCATCATGGAAAAGATTTTATGGATTTTTTTTACATTTGTTGATGTTGCACCTATAAGATGGTTATTGCTACTGTTGGGTGAACAGCTATGGAGTATTCAGACAGTTGGCTTTGTTAGGATCTTGTTCCCTTGGGATGATTTTGCCACTTCCTGTATAAAACATTCAACGATTGACTTAAAAGGATCAAACTGAAGTAGTACTGGGAAACTTGAGATCACTATCATTCTAATAAAATTTTGGGATCCCTGTCCTATAATTGGAAAATTGCTACGAAGGACCATTTTTTTCCTTTAACTTACAAATCCTTTTAGAAAATACCAATACACACAAACAATCTATTGTTAACTAGTATGGATGTTAAAGAACAGATATCGATAAAAAGATTGTGAGTACAAATTTTCCATAATTTGGCTGCTTTTTCATAACAATGTAGGTAATTAGATGTCATCTTTGGTAAATTTAGAATTAAACTGCTAATTACCACCACTATGCCAAATAACTAAGACGTACAGGCATTAAGAAATGTGCATCAAGCCTTTACCCAAACAATCACCAATGTTCCAAAAAGCGATTGTTTAAACTCCGTTTAAATGTTTTTTCACATGACATCATTTTTTGCATAAGACAGCCGTTTTTTAATGTAGTGTTGGTGACTTCTTGTCATTGACATAATTTGATTATGTAGGTACTTCTTTGTTTATTTATGCTTGTCATTTATTTAGTTATTTAATTTATATTTTTGAATTATCATGGTTCAATGATAATTACATTGAATGATAATTACACATATTCTAGTTACATTTTTTGAATTAAACTACTTGTGTTTGACTAATAATTCCATATATGGAGGTAATTTGTTGAGTATTGTTGGTTATATGCATGTTACATTTATTTTTATTTATTTTGTAATTTCGACCATTTTTTCATTAAACCTTGATTTAAACTCCCATTTTTTCAAAAAACTTTTAGAGACTCAAAATCGATATAGAGGCCATTTTTCCTTTTTTTAAAACATTGACAATCATCATAATGCCTGTTGGCTGCTCTCAGCTACCGAACTAGTTTTCTTTATCACCATTCAAAACAATTACCATGCCATTGTCTCACATTGTTAATATACTTTCGTGGCTTATATCTTTTTATTTTTAATATTATGTTCATAATTTTCTTGTTCATTCTTAATATTAATTAGCTCTTTTGGTTCTGCAGCTCCCAGCTTTAGTGAGGTGGCTAAGATGAATCCTTGCATTCCCAAGGGATACACTCAATCTTATAATATAATCATTCCAGCAAATGCAAGTGATAATAAACTCATTGCTGATTCATGGGGCAATTTCTCTGCCTGTAGATCCAAAGCTCTGGCTTTATTAAAAGAAGGGCAAGGTAATTTTATAGTGTCGTAATAGTGTGTTGTGGTCTTTGGCGTTCTTTATGACCTAACTGTTTAAAGTCTGTTTCATCCCAGGTGGGAAGTTGCCCTATTTTATCTAGGTACTGGTTAGCCAAAACTGTACTTTTTTGGCATTCACTTTCATTCCTTGTGGCAATGGATTTTCAGTGGTAGGGTTGATGAGATGATGTCACTTACATCCTTTACTAAAGCTTCAGACATTTATGGGACTATGGGGTTGTATTTTTACGGTGAATGTGTTATTCTTTCTTTATTTTTTTATGTGAGTGGCAAGTTTGTTAGGATCAGGATCCCACTTAGGATCGACTGGACCCTTGTCAAGATCAGATAGTGGGATCTGATTGGGGATTGTAAGATTCTTACATTTAATAAAATACATTTATTATTTAAAAATTTATTGATGAAAAGAAATTGCTATTGGGATTTGAATCCTGCAGGATTGTGAAAACTCCAAGAATCAGAGTCTAGAATTGAGATTCTAAGGGGAATCATTATCTAGGGATTCTACTGTTTAAGGAGTCTACCTACCAAGTTGAATCATTTTTGTCATATCTGGATCATGAATTGTAAGATTCTAAGATCGGGATCTGGTGGGTAGCGGAATTTTCCGATGGATCTTGAAAGGGATTCATAATTTATACTGCTATTCATTCTGTCTGGACAAGTGGATTTTCAAAATGCAAAATACAAATGGAGGATTTGTTTTTTTCTGCTGATACGATTTGCAGTCTTTTATTGTTTTGACGTCAGCTTCACCATTTATAAATGTAGGTATCTGTTCAAATCCTCCTTGTGGAGTACTTACCACTTTTGCTCCGAACTTCCAAGAAACGAGTCTTAATGAAGAGAGGCTCTTTTATATATCAGAGGTGAGTATTACATCATACTGTCATGTGGAATGGTTTGTTAGGTATATTTGCATGCTAACATGCTACAACTGCATTTATGATGCTTTTTCTGCAAGCTAACTTGTTTGGGCTTCGATTCCTTAGTTGTTTGGACTGGTCCCAAGAGCTTCTCTCTTAGATTTGGAGGCTGCTGGGAGACATTATTGCCAAGATGATTGGACAAAGTTGAAAGAGGAGCATATTGATGTTGATGAGGCAGATCTGTTGAAATATTGCTTCTCATCTGCATATATTGTCACATTATTACATGATGGCATTGGGATTCCTATGGATAAGAGGTAGCTTTTCCTTAGAAACTTATGAAATATATTCTTGGCCATAAAAATGCAAAATTAGCTTGCTTTCATCTATCAATTTATGTGGATTTTGAAAATATTTTTATATTGATATCCAGTTTCTCAATCATATTACTTTTTAGCTTGTTTTTTTTTTTTTAAATTATGTCCAAGGGAGCATTCATCGTTGATGAACATGCTTCAGCATTCATCGTTTTTCTTTCTTTGTTTTATGTAATTGACAATTCTGCTGATTCATTTAAGCTGGTGAGATCGTAAATTGTTATGCTTTTGGGGGGTTTAAGTTTACTCTAATTCAGATCAGAGATTTTTTGTAGGTTTCTAACTTCTATTTCATAAGGAAACCTTGTCATTCTTATATTATGTAAAATATACAAATGAAAAACAGATCCCAAATTAGATAAAATGATGGCCTGGATTCATGTCTCAGAGACCATATATGCCATAAACTTTTTCTTGCATTCTTTTCCATGCCAGAAACAGACATGAGACATGTGGTTTCTAAGAATAGAAAGCTTGAAAATACAACATTTAGAATTGTATGGTAGACCCGTGTCGTCATGTCCCACACGTTTGAATGGCTGTCACTACTCACTATTGACCACATCCAGGGGGTCAAGGGTGGTTTGTTTTGTCCTATCTTCTTTTGATTTGAACACAATTTGGCTTTATGTTTTATTAAGTTGGCAATGATTAGAGGGATGAGAGGAGGGTCAGACTTTGGGCCTTTCTGGTTGATCGTGCTTCTTGTTTTATTTTTACTCCCTTAGCTTGTTACTGACATCTATAATACTGTTCTTCACTTCTTAGTAATTCTTCCGCTTGCTTTTCACAACTTAAATACAATTTAAACCTAGCAGTTACCCTTTTTCCACTTAGTTAATAGAAATTGTGTCTGCAGTTTTGGATTGATGAATCAGGGAAAAGGCCCTTCAGACTGGACGTTGGGAGCATTCATCTTGCAGACGGTGGTTGTGCCCGAGTTAGTACCAGACAATCTGGACCATATTGCTGGTGATGATGGAATCACATTTGCCATATTGTTTGCAATTTTATTCTTTGCAATTCTTGCCATATTCGTGTTAAGGTGGCAGAGACCACAATTCAAGATGATTTATGACCTTGAGAAAGGACATTATATTGTCACGCGCATGCCCAGATGATCCTCTACATGCTTTTTTACGTATATATAATTTAAAAAATCTCTTTTAAGAGAATGATTTCGTACGAGGTTCATAGCGTTGCTCTTTTTAGGGCATAATCGTCACTAGGTCTATGATATTTGGGCGCTGATCTGCGTAGTCCTGGTCTCGTTCTAACTTTTAAATCCATCACGTGCTTCTTCCCAAAATTCTCACATCCTCTAAATTCCAAATCCGCTTGGTTTACACAACGGGCTATTTACATAGTCCACACGGTCGGAAGTCCAGACACCGTCCTTATAATTCATAAACATAGTCCATACGGTACAGACTAGTAGTACACCCGTAAGCCACATGATACACACAATCAATACCTAATATCGGTATATTCCAAGAAGAAGAAGAAGAAGAAGTAGAAGAAGAAATGATTTATTAAAAGCAAAAAAAAAATTGTCTAGTCATGGGAGCATGGGTCCAACAACCGCGCAATCACCTCAGGGCGCACCTTACTTGAAGGAGCGAATGTTTCAAAACTGGACTTAAATGGTAAAGTAACTCATGGACTTGGCAGAATAATTGTGTGACGTGTATGCCTAATGGTTATAAATAAGCAAAAAAGAGGCTATTGCTTGGCGTATGTATGTACATATTGAAAGGCTTGGACTTCACAAATGTTCATATATTAACATTATTAGGCATTTTGTTGTTTCAAATGATGAATTTTAGTTTATTGTAATTGATATGTAGGTTTTTCGTATCACGATGATTCAAACCCCATTCTTGTCTTCCACGATATTTTATATATGTATTAATTTCTATTTTGACTGTCAATTTATTCATCTGTGTCCTAAATGAGATATGTTCAACAGAAAGCTGTAAGACGTTTGAAGATCTGTTAAATTACCCTTGAAAAAATCCGTTGAACTCTGCTTGAGCCCTGCAAGTGAAAACCCTGCACAATTAAGATTGTCGTAGCCAGAGTATGGTTAATAGAATTGCCTTACTCCTAGTTATTAAAAAAAAAGAAAGAAAGAAAGAATTGCCTTGATCCCCCAATTTAAACCCAACCTAGATTACTGGCGTGCATTCTGTTCCGGCGAAGTTTTCAACGTGGGCTGCTGCTCTTAGCACATGGAATCGGAAGGTACGCCGGTACAAGCGAATAGTAGTAATGGGGACTTCAGTCTCCGAAGGCGAGACATGAATGCTGCAGTTGCCCAGCCCCCCTACTGTCACATCTTCACCATTACCATGTGAAAGTAACTGTCAAGATAGATGGGACGTACCAATGCAACCCAAGAGAGGAAAAAAATAATAATAATAAAAAAGGAAGTGTAATTTCCCAATATCCATCAGCGTAGGAGGAAAATTTCGGCAACAAAAGGAGACAAACTTCGGCCATGACTCTGACATCAACCATTCCGTTCTACTGTCTAATCAATTCCTTCCTCAACTTACACTCTCCACGCTTTGAATCCATAAAAAGGGACGAACACACTTTTTCCGTTTTTGTGGAGGTATGGTCGCTTCATCTGTTCTGACTTATGAAGTGGTCCCCAAAGATTGGGATTTTCATTACCCTCAAGTGCTAACAGACCGCTTCAGCGTAGGAGGAAGGCGGAAAACGTCTCTTCCACTGAATTTGAACTTGAGGAAAGATTTAAGGAAAGATAATTTCTAACCAATAGACTATCGATTATTTTAAAAAAACAAAACAAAAAACGCAACCCTCAAGTGCTGTACAAGTTTACTTTTAATTAGTTGAGATAGTATTCTCTATCTTGGCCGATCCAGTAGCTCCTCGCCTCCTCCCCTCTGAAGCACTTCGAATGTGGAGATGACCACACACACACACATTTGACTCATAAAAGCTAAAGACATTACAAGAAAAGAATCCCAGAATATATATGACGTAAAAGTCTCACAAACGATTTAATCAAATTTACAGCTGCTGCATCTCACTGAAGTCTTTTTTGCCAGTGGTGACTTGCACGTCAGCTTTTGTAATCTTCCCACCGACGTTAAGATATGTCTGTCCTTTCCTGTCACAAATCTCTCTCTCTTCTGCAACATTTCTCTGCCATCTGTCACTCCGTTTGACTCACTCGCTACCTACGCAGATCCAGGCAAATCTGGAAAGAGAAGTCGTAAAAAGCAGGAAGAGAGTTTCTTTGAAAAAGGAAATATATTTTGTATTAAAATTTTAAAAAAGACTGTAATTTCCACTGCCAAATATATACAAAATTATAAGTGTTTTCTTCCAAGAAACTGAAGAAATTAACAAAAGACAGGACAGGCATAAGTATGTTCATCAAAATTATATAGAACATATAAACCAAGTTGCAAGATTCAGTCCAAAATTACAAAACATCCAAGCAACAAATCATTTAAACAACAGGGTTAGTTGATCCAGAAACCACCACCGATGTAGAGAGGTTCAAAGATTCTCCTTATGCTCCAACCATTCTACTAATAGAAGCTACTGAAGGCTTTTTTGAAGTTGACTATGCTTGATTCCATTCTTGCATCACTTGAGTAAGAGTGTGTAAGATATTTTGCTATCCAACAGAACCCAATAACAAAATTTAAAGTTAATATTTCGACTAGAAAGTCTAAAAATAAAATCATTTCTATTAAATCATAATGTCCAGCAAATAGTCAGAACCAAAGAAATTCAACCCTATCGAGAGAAACTAAAGTTACTTGTTTGATAAAATGAAAAAATATCAGAAATTTGAGCACGACACGGAGCATCATAAGATTCAGAGATAAAGAAGCTCCAAATGATTCTAGAGGCAATACAATGCAAAAAAATGTGTGAAGTAGATTCAACTGAATAATTACAAATATCACATTGCAAGGAGCTCATGCAACTCCTTTTTTTTTAGCAAATTCTCTTTACAGAACACTTTATCATGACAAATAAGCCAAACAAATATCTTTACTTTCAGAGGTGCAACAACTTTCCAAATAGAAGTCTGATACATCGATCTGCATCCCCTATCATTCATAATAGTTATTTACTGAAAAGATTTTATTACTAGTGAGATACCAAGAAATAGCATCTTCATCCTTAGTTAAACTAGTTTGATTAAGCAAATCATAAAGTATGCCAAATCTTAGACTAGGGCTTCGAGAGGAATGAAAAAAATGCGCATCCAGATATGTCTGACCCTTAGCATGATATACCCTAAGCATCTTACTAAGAGAACATTTCTTCTTCTTCTTTTTTTGCCTAGGAATAAAGGTCATCTTGGATAAACATTACATGCAAAGGCAAACTAATGAAGATCAGGAAGGACCTTGCCTAAATGAAGATGGATTTTTACCTTTGCAAATTCCTAGAACCAAGCTTGATCAATGCTGTAGTCAACTTCCAATAATTCAGCAAACTCAACAAGCATACAATGAAAAGGTTAATACTCTAGAGATGAGGAGGAATTCCTTCGATCCAGATCCAAAATCCCTCATCCCTAAGAGTATAGACAGAATAAGAGTTGACTGACCAAGGGGTCAAAGACACAGGTGTGTTAGACATTAACATACCTGAATGATTGAGGGCATCCTCCCGAAAAACGAGGGAAGGAAACTTAACTACGTGTCTACTTGGGGAAGCATCAAATACTTCTAGGTCTAAGGGTTGCGTCCAGAAACGGCCTAGGTGAGCCAATAAGTCTTCTCCAAGAAGCTGGGTTGTCATAAGGGCATAAGTGGAAAGATATTCTAGCTGATCATAGGTACCATCCGATGGTGGAATGGCAATCGGGTATTGTGGAGTCTAACTAGCTATTAATGGGATATGAAGTAGAGTGAATGCTACCACATATAGGTGTTGGCAAAATTACTTCATCTCGATTTTGATGATAACAAAAATATATTTGTAAGCTAATATTCTAAATAGGTCAAGGAAGAATTCTAATGGACTTTAGAAAAAAAGAGAGGAGAAATTGGAAAAGAAGAATCATGAAGGCCTTCTATATGATTGAAGAAAAAATCAAGGAAATCAAGAGCCAAGAAATATCAACAATTTTATTTGTAAAATTATGGATGTAATTTTTCTATCTTTTTTTGTAATATCTAGGATATATAATGATCTTTCAAATTAAGTCAAAATCCTAGGAAAATAGGGATACTCATAAACCAAGTAGGAAAATCTTAGAAAAATCTTATATATAGGTTCAAAGTTGATTTCGACATACCGAATCAAATCGGTATACCGAAATCTAGTATACATGGATGATCTTTGAACCTAAGTAGAAACTTTAGAAAAATCATTTTTGGTTTAACGTTGATTTTGACATACCGAATGAATTTAGTATATCGAAATCTAGGACAAATGGGGTTTACAATTTAGACCATATTCGACATATCGAATTATTTCGGTTTACCTAATGTCTCAACCATTGTAAACTACTGAAGGATTTCGGTCGACCGAAATATTTCGGCATACCGAATGTCTCGACCGTTGTAAATTTCTTCATATACGATTTGTTTTTTCTTTTTCCTCTTTTTTCTACTTCTCTAATTAGTTGGTCCCATTTATCTATCAATATTAAGATAGTTTGGGAGATCATTTATAGTATTTTATGTCATGGTATTACGTTGATATTTTGATCATTATTGATGATAATAAAGTGTATGCTATATCTGGATGTGGTTTTGGGGGGTTGATGAAGATCGTTGACGTTTCCACGTATGTCAACGGTCTTGGTTGTGATCATCACTTGTCTTTTGATAATATCGGATGACAAGAAGCCTACGAAAGATGTGGTGGTATTTGTGTTGTAAGTTCTCAGTTCACTTGATCGACGGCAGGATGCTGTCCAATGACTTCCTCATATTACGTAATATTCTCTTCCCTTCAAAACAAACAAAAGAAATTTAGATTAGTCTAGGTGAAGTAATTAATATCAAAATAAAACAATAAATAACATGAATAAATGAAGCTAAATACTAGCTAGGGGGTTGTCCCTGCATACATATGCTATAGGCTTATTTTATAAGATGCAATGTTATGTAAAAAAATGATTAATTGAAAGATATTTCCTTTATCCTCATACTCGTGGCGTGGGGTTGAGGAAGTAGAGGCGGATGGAGCTCCAAAGGCCCGTTTAAGCTCCAGAAAGCTAGATCTCTTGTGGATCTAGGCTTTCATATGGAAATTGGACATGATGGAGGGTTATGACTCTCTCTCTTAGGGTCACTCTGTCTCTCTTAGAAGGGGCTCCTCATTCTCTCTTAGGGTTTCTAGATGACTCCTTAAGGTTCTCAAAATGCCTCCTAGGATTTTGAAATTGCCTTATCCTTGAACTCTTGACCTAGGGATCTTTTTATAGAGTTTAGGGGGGGTCAGATCTTGTCAAGGACGAGTAAAGGATGCAAGGGTTGGGATTAAACTCTCTAAAAATGAAAACAAAAAAGGTATTAGAGCTCGTCGTCTATGGGACAGGTGATAGGACTCAGCATGTCGCCACATGGATTTACGACTAAATTGGAGATTCCTTTTTTGCTTCACGTGACGAATAATTTCCTAAAAGCAATAATATATTTTATGTCAACTAATTACTGGTGGTATAGGCATCAAGCAGCTAAAAAGGTCAAATTTCAAAAATTAAGATCTCAAAATATCTTTATACGAATTTAATAGCAAATAACGACCAAATCACTAATTAAAATCATATTCGTAATGGAAAGATATTTTAAATAAATTTTCAAATTCAAATCATACTTAAATATTAAGTAAATCAAATTTGAAATTTTAAATCTTTAATAATTACAAAAAGATCAATTAACCGCATGGATATATTTGATTTAATTTAGATTTGTAATCACTTAGAAATTTTGGATTTTATTTTTTTTAGACATCATCTTGAATTAAATATAGTTATAACATTTTAGGAAAATTTTTGATAAATCAACATAAAATTCCGTTTTTCATAAGAATAATGATAACGATCTTAATTTAATGTCATCAACAGTTCTAGAATTTTCCTGAATTTATTGATATTTATAAATATTTATATGATATGCCATATATATTTAAGTGCTAGAAAAATTATAGAAATTATAATAATTATGGAAAAAATTTGTGATAATATTTTATAAATGTTCCATATGTCGTATTAAAATCTGGAATGACAAATATGTTGACAGAGATATCTAGGATATTCGTTGCTTGTCTTAGCGGCAGCGAGTATTATCTAGTCGTCAATCTAAATAGCGACAAAACGCATTGCCTTCTAAAGTAGCGATGAGACCCATCGCCTATCAAAGAGGCAACATGTAGGATCGAGTGGCTTCTCTAGAGAGGGATGAATAGAAAATTTTAATTTTAATTATTTACTTTTTTAAATTTAATTTAAGTTAAACAATATGAGGTATTTTAATCAATTAAAACAAGCAACAACTACAAGATCATATAGATTTGAAAGTTAAACTATTTTCATGCACAGAAAGGAGATGAGAGAAATTGAATACTCATGCAATTTATAGTGGTTCGACCAAAACCCTGGCCTAGTCTACTTCTCAAGACCCTCTTGAGATTTTCCCTTATACTTTTGAAATAAATACTTACTCGTGTTGGCTGTCTCACCAACTCAATCTTTGTTCCTTCCACTTCTTGTACGCCGAGAAGCTAGAACACATTCTTTGTAGCTTTACAACATACGAATTCTCCTTTCACAGAGCGCTTTGGATTGAGATTACAACACAGGACTTGTGGAGAGAAATTTAGGACAAGGATGGAGCATAATTCTCAAGGATTACAAGTATATCGATATATGTGTGTCCTATTAAGGCTCATGGGGGTCCTATTTATATCTAAAGAACCACTAAAAGATGTGTCTAACGGCCATAAAAATGGTCATAAATGGCTAGTCTATCGGTATGCTGTTTTGACCTTTGGAATGTCATTTTCATCTTCAAATTGCAACTCATGAGTAATTCGGTATGCCGAAATTATTTCAGTATGCTGAATCCTCTTGATTCGGTATACCGTTTTAGTCCGGTATGCCGTTTTGTCTTCAGCATTATCTCCACATTTCTTTTTCGGAGTTTGTTGCTTGTGTCGTTTCTTCTAAGTTCGATATGCTGATATTTCTCCGATATGTCGTTTTTGATCCTTTCATCTTTGATTCGGAACACTGATGCTTGTTCCATTTCTCCCTGATTCGGTATACGGATTTGGTTCGGTATGCCAAAATTAGTTCTTCTTTAATTTTTCAACAAATATTCTAAGTATAACTTTACATATTCATTTTACAACATATTACATGGAATTTACATGACTCGAGTAATTACAATTCTTTAATCTTTTTCATTTCATGAAAATATACACAAAAATTCATTAGTCCAAGTGTTATCATCAAAACATAATATATTTCCAACAATCTCTCCCTTTTTGATGATGACAAAATCAAAATATCAAGTTATAAAAGATAAGAATTTTCAATAAGCTCCCCCTAGCACCAATCCATGGATATATATAAAAAAATGATTAACTCCCCCTTAAAATAAGCTCACCCTATGATTTTTTTTATATCATGAATTTCATATATGCTATGAATTATTGATATTTTAATATATGCTATATATCTAAATCCATAGATATATATAAAAAAATGATTAACTCCCCCTTAAAATAAGCTCACCTTATGAAATTTTTATGCTATGATTTTTTGATATTTTAATATATGCTATATATCTCTCCCCCTTTCTGGCATAATCAAAAAGTTACCTAAAAGTTTGAAGACATCTCGCTAATATATAGTAAATAACCAAAACAATACATATAGGAAATAAACAAGGACACGTAATAAAATGTCAACCATTGATAAATTCTTCAAAAGTGATTACACAAGATGTCCAATCATCACAAAAGTTTAAAATTACAAGCAAGTGATTTTACAACAATCATTCTAAGGAGAAGGCAGATTAATGTGTTCAAGAATGTCCTGGTGATAATCCTGAAGAGTGTCTTGGTACGCCTCAACTTGATCACTGAGTTTCTTTATACTTTTCGTATATTCTTGATGTCGTTGTATTTGTTGAAGCATCAAGTCAGAAATCAACCTTTGTTGTAGTAGTTGAATGTCCATCATTTGCTTTTGATGGAGATACATCTCTGACATTTGTTTTTGAAGTAGATCCAATTTCTTGGACATACTTGACTCTTCTTCTGCTTCTTCTTCACAGCTCGCATCTTCGTTACTTGCTTGGGTTCTTGGTGGTGCAGAAGAAAAACCCTTAGGAAGATTTTTAATTTTACTGTGAAGCTCGATAGATTGTTCCATTTTTGCCACGGCTTGGGTTCCTAGGAGCTTGGATCTAACAGGTAGGCTTGATTCATCATCTAGGGGAACATCATAATTTTCAAACAAGTAGGTTAAAGGAAGACCAAAAGATAACTTGGTTTTTACATTGGTCATATCATGGAAGATTACTTGACCCTAATTGACTGGAATTTGTTTGGTTATGGCATATACGGCTTTGCAAGTGAGCTCACTCAACTCATCTTGGTGACGTTTCTTTTGCACTAGATTAGCGACCACAATATAAGCAATGAGATATGATTGTTTGGTAAGTTGCTTAATCTTAATGGGCTTAAAAGTACTCCTAGGGTTCAAGAATATGACTTTGTTGATTTCAGAGTAAGACCAATCTAATTCATAAATAGATAAAGTGATATTAGTCCTTGAAGATGGAAATTTAAACAACTGCCCTAGTAACACATCATCAAAATCTATAGTATTTCCACAAATGTAAGAATGGACTAGAGAATAGGAATAGGTCATGTTAGCATAAAATTGAGACACGAGATTAGGGCAGTAGAGTCTATCATCAATGGAACTTAAAAAAGGAATCAAACCTTGGAACTCAAACAATGACTTAATGGAACCGAGTTCATTAAAAATTATCCTTCTTCCAATAAATACCTCTTTATTGGCAAATCGATCTTGATGCACTTGTTCAGCCTCATTATCGATAAATCGATATTTCTAAGAGTAGTTGTCGGATGCTCCCGGTGTTTCCTCTGTTTGTTTCCTCTTTCCACGAGAAGCAAGCATTTTCTTGGGGGCCATCCTTAATGAAGAGAGTGAGAAATTGGTAAGGAAGAAGAGAGGAAGGATCGGGGAAGATGTAGGAAGTCAAAGATGGAGAGATTCGAGGGTTGGAGATGAGGAGGAAGGGTTTCAGTGGAGAGAATCGGTCGGTCGTATCTCGTATGAAATGAAAACAAAACCCTAGGTTTTAGGTTTAAAACGAGTTTTGCGACTAATTTGGTAAACCAAAAAATAATTCAGTATGCCGAAATCAGTTACAGAAATTTTCGGAACAACCTTAGGTACATGAATCAGTATATCGAAAATTGTGACTCAGGGGATTCAGTATACCGAATCTTTTTGGTATTTCGAAGAGCTCAGTTCAGAGAAAATTGTCAAAAAATCGGTATACCGTTCATTTTCGGTATGCCGATTCAGTAATTTTCGGTAGATACCAACGGTATTCCAAAGAGCCACAGAGTGTAAAATTTTTATATTATATCTAAAATTTTGCATATTCCTAATTCCCTTCTGATGTTAATGAATTGCAATTCATCCAGGGGTTTTGTAAAAATATCTACTAACTGTTTAGTTGTAGAAATAAATTCTAATTTTATGTTATTTCAAGTACATTATATCTTAGGAAATGATGTCTATTTTCAATGTGCTTAGTTCTTGAGTGTTGAACTAGATTTTTAGATAAGTTAATGACACTTGTATTATCACAATATATTGGGGTAGTTGATAAGTTTAGACCAAAATCTTTTAATGTTTGTTTCATCCATAAAATTTGAGCACAACAACATCCAGCTGCAATGTACTCAGCCTTGGTTGTTGAAAGTGTCATGTTATTTTGTTTCTTACTAAACCAAGAGACTAAGGAATGTCCAAAAAATTGACATGTTCCACTAGTGCTCTTCCTATCGGTAGACACCTCGATTTGGCAGTCACTTGGCAGCAGGCTCCTCCGGAAAATGCTCTAGTTGCAACCACCACCCCTAAATCCTAAATCCTCAAGCCCACACAAGCCCACTTAAGCCCACACAAGCCCATTTAAGCCCACACAAGCCCACTCTAACCATATCAAAGCAAAAAAACCAATAATTAAGAATCAAAACCAAATGAAATTCATTTAAAACATTTAAAATCCTAATTAATCAAAGTAAAACCCTAAGTAAAACCAAAATTAAACAAAATTCACCTAAATCCACTTAAAACCCTAATTAATTAAGTAAAACCAAAATTAAACAAAATTCACCTAAATCCACTTAAAATCCTAATTAACTAAGTAGAATCCTAATTAAAACCAAAATTAAACAAAATCCACTTAAAGTCCAAATTAATCAAGTGAAAACCCTAATTAAAGTCAAATAAAATCCACTTAAACCACTTTAATCCATTTAAATTCAAAGGAAAAAACCTAAATTAAACCCAAAACCCTAGAAAACCCTAAAGTCACTTAGTTACGTTAAAAACCCTAAATTAAACCCAAAAGTTTAATTAAAATCCAAAAAACCCTAATTAAACTAAAAACCATGATTAAAATCTAAAAAACCAAAATTAAACCCAAAACTTTAATTAAAATCCAAAAAAACCTAACTAAACTAAAAAACCCTTAATTAAAACCTAAAAACCCTAATTTAAACTAAGAAACACTAATTAAAATCCAAAACTCTAAAATCCCCTAAAATAATTAAAATCCTGAAAATCCTAATTTCAAACCATCTAATTAAATCACAAAAACCCAAAAATAATTAAAATCCTAAAAACCCTAACTGAAAATCATTTAATTAAACTCAAAATACCCTAACTTAAAATCACATAATTAAACTCAAACCCCTAAAAATCCTAATTTAAAAAAAAATTAAACTTTAAAATCACAAAATCAAAATTTAATTAAAATCACGAAAACAAATAATTAAAAAACTTAAGACAAAAACCAAAACACTAAAGCAAAACCAAAAAAAAAAAAAAAAAAACCAAAAGCCCTACTGCCATGCCCACTTACAACCCAATACACCCATTACATGTTTTTCAATCAAAAACTTAGTTGCTGGGAAAAGTAACTCTTATGAGCAGTTCCTTCTTCCACCTCGCAACCATCTCCCCACTCTCCTACCCCACGAACACTAACCGAAGCCACGATCTCTCCATGCCTTCCATCCCTTAAAAACCTTGAGAAACCACCACTGGAAAAAAGAAAGGAACAGCAGGAGAAAGGGAACCGAGAGAATGCCGGAGAAGAGCCCCTGTCGTCGATAGACCCCACCGTTGGATTGCCGTTTTTGACCCCCCGCAAGAGCACTCAGAGAACCTGGCCATTCCCCCATCTCCAGAGCCCTCCTCCCATCCTTTCGCAATCCCAAAAAGCCCTGACCTTTGCAACCAGAGCATCCCGTCGGAGCACCATTGTCGTCACCGGAGACAACCGGAACTCCCATCTAGGTAATTCTCTCTTTTCATTTAACTCTAAATCATTCTCTTTAGCTCCATCCAGCCCTTTCGTAGCTTCCTAGGTCATGCGTCTTCGGAGACAGTTGCTCTGTGCTGCCTCCCCCTGCCTCCGGTGGTGGGTTCACCACCACCGGCGAGGCCTCAGGCCTCCTAGGTCTTGGCAAGGCCCCATGGGCCTTACCTACTCCTCCCCTCCTCTTCCTTTTTCCTCCCTCGTCTCCCTCAGCTCTGGAGGAGCCTCCATGGCGTCCTCGTCGCCTGCCGTCGTCGCTGCTACTCTGCTCTGATGATAATCGTTGTGAAGCCTCTGGATGCCCCCGCCGCTCGTGACCACGCCAGGGAGCTCCGCCGCTTTGCCACAAACATTTCCACGCCGACCCATCGCCACTTCAACCACCAGACGACCACCGTCGTTGCCGCTACACCCATTGCCAGAGAACGAAGCTGAGAGAGCCCTTCAGGCCACCCCAACCTCCAACGACCCCATCAGGATCCTCCTAGTGCTTCCCCGGAGCTTCTCCGATGCTCGTCGAGTCATCCCAGCCGCCACATTGCCTCCAGACGCCTCTTCGTCGTCTTCTCCGGTGATGACATCTCCTCGCCGAAGCCCGAGGTGGGGGAGGCATCTCAGGCCTCCCCAGTCCCGCCTTACGTCCTGAGGAAGCTCGCCGCGACGCCCTCAATCTTCTCCTACCACTGCCACCGCCTTCCCGCCATTGCAGCACAGCTGGAGGCCCGCGCTGGAGTAGGAGCGCCGACGATCAGCCGACGATCTTCGAAACAGCCAGATTTAATAATAATTCTTTTAGTTTTCTATAATTGCACATAGGTCCTGATTATCGTTATATTTAGGTCCCTGGAATTTTTTTCAAGTCCTTTTTTTCTTGCATACAGGTCCTTTCTTCTTACATCTAGGTCCTTTCTTACATCCAGGTCCTTTTTTATTACTCTTGTGTCCTTTTTTATTACATTTAAGTCCTGTGTTTTTGTGTTTAGACCCCTGAAGATTTAAATAAGTTTCATTCCTTTATTATTCTTGTAAATATTGCATGATTTGTCCTGTTTAAATTTTAAATCCATTTTTAGTCTCATAAATGTTTGTTTCTTCAAAGTTAGACCCCTATATTCATGTTTTCTTTGCAAATGAGTCCTAGGAATTTATTTTGTGACCCCTGAATTTTCCTATTTTAAAATTGCATTGTGAATATTGCATATTTTGCCCGATTTAACTTTTAATTCCATTTTCAATCCTATTCATGCATGTTTTATCACACTTAAGCTCCTAAGATCATGTTTTCTTTGCATTTAAGTCTTGAGCTTTTGCATTTTGCCCCCACAGTTCTTTGAAAAGAATTTCCTTTGTGTAATTTGCATTTAAGACCTTAAAGTTATCCATAATTACACTGATCATGTAAAAAACTTAATTTTTATCACATTGTGGTCCTGAAATTTTACAAGTCAATCCCTGAACTCCATCTATAATGTTTTTTGGACAGGAATATTTATACCCAGGCCCTTGAATTTTTCTTAAATCATTAATGATGGTTTTAATTGCATTTTAAATCACATTTTAATATGTTTCCCATTTATTGATCACATGTGCATGTAAAATCATCACCTGAGTAAAGATTTCATAAAAAAAAAACCTGTTTGCAATATAAATGAATATCTAATTTCACATTTTTGTTAGATTTGCACCCTATGTGGGAATTTTGCACAGTAGATCCTAGGTTTTCAGGAAATTACCAAGAGTGCAATTTTCACACATGTCACACCATAGTCATATTTTCTTTAAATTCTACATCCTAGCATTAAAATAAGATTTTTTGAGCATATTTTAACCATGAACTTTTCCTTTCTGTGAATTTTGCACATTAGACCTGGGTTTTCAGAAAATTATCTAAGTACAATTCTCACATCCCAGTGCTACATTTTCCTTTGATCCATCATCTGCACATTAGGATAGAAGTTTCTGAATGTATTTTAATCCAGACTTTCATCCTTTTTGTGAATTTTGCGTTTTAGTCCTTATACTTGTCCTTTATTGTTTTTACATCGTTTTATTGTTTTAAGACCTTTTCCTTTGCAAGTTTTCATTTCCCTAACATTTTATATACATTTTGGCACATCATATTTGACCACTGAAATGATCAAATTACCCCTGTGTCATCAATTCATGCACATGTAGGTCAGTTATCGCACCAAGTCATGCATAATCTCTGTCCATAGCATTCCTTAGCATCTTTTACCTATTTAGGTACATTTTCGTGCATTCTACATAGTTTTGTCTGTATTTGCACATTAGTCTATCTTTTTTGAATAAGTCTGCATTTCATGCATTCTTCCGTGGGTTTTCCTCCTATCTTTCTTCGGATTCCTTCGTTTGATATTCGATTTGACTATCTTTATTCCACGTTTTTGGACTTTTTCGATTTGATTTGGATTTCATCGCCCGAGAGCCTGAACGCCGACAATGGCCCCACCACGGATTATTTTCCCTTTTGGATTTTCATAACCTTTTCCATGATTCTGATGACTTGGGTTGACCCCACTTTCTATCTTTCTAGTATCAATGTGGTTTCCTGAACCATTCTTTACAAAAACATCATCATTTTATGTGATTTTCTTCTCACGACACCATTGCCTGTTTTATGTGGATTTCTTTGCAATCTTTTACGTTCGGATTTCTATGGTGTTTTCAGCACCTCTAATGATTTAAGTTTGTTGTATTTTTTATCCCCTTGATGCTGGTGTGGTTTTCTGAACAATTCTTTACCAAAACATCGTCATTTTATGTGAATTTCTTCACATGTCACAGTTTTCCTATTTTATGTGGACTTCTTTGCAGTTTTCCCACCTTGATTTCTGCGATGCTTTCTTTGATTCTAACGACTTGAGTCAGTTGCATTTTTGACATTCTTGAGACCTATAAATTTTTCTGAGCCATTCTCACCAGGAACATCGTCATTTCATGTGATTTTCTTTGTTGTGTCATACTTTGTGATATTATCATTTCATGTGGATTTCTTCCCAGTTTTCACGTACCATCACGCACATCCATGTAATCTTGTCTTGGCATTCATATTAGCATGATTAGAGCACAATCTAGGCATAACAAACATTCATTTAGCATCTAGCAAGCGAATCAGACTAGAAAGACCTAGTTTCTCGGGCGTACGGGGTGCCTAACACCTTTCCCCGGCGTAATAGGAATCCTTACCGATCCTCCGGTTAGTAGACTTCTGGCCTTCACGTTTGCATCTCATTCATTCACTTTTTGTGATTTGTTTGTGGTTTTCCTCGTCTTTCCCTTAAAAGACTAGGTGGCGACTCCTTTCTTTTCCATTTTTATCCCATCTTGCCCCCTTGCCAGCCTGGCATGGCTGTGACCTCTTCCCTCTGGCGCGACTCCTCGCCGGACCCCTGGGCCGGGCACGGTCACACTATCAGTCCTACACACAACATAATTTGTATCACTATATCCTACTAGGTCCAAACTAGTCTTGCTAGGGTAGAATAACCCATATACTATAGATCCTCATAGATATCTTAGTATTCTCTTGACCGTGGTTAGATGTGATTCCATTGAAGAGGCTTGGAATCTAGCACATAGACATACATTAAACATTATGTCTAGCTTGTTGGCTTTATTAGCCATATCTTGATTTTGATGATAACAAAAGATTAATGTGTTTTATGAGAATATTTCATAGTTCATATTTGCAAAGAAGATCATTGAAGGACTCAGAAGATTCAAGCATAAAAGGGAAGATACTTGAAGAAGACAGAAACCTATGTGCCACCAAGAAGAACTCAAGATGATGAAATAAGAAGAAAATGAAAAGTTATATTTGTAATTATTTTTGATGTAATTTTCTATTTATTCATGTATTCCTAGGAACTTGTAATTATCTCCCAAATATCCCCATAGGGTCATAGGAAAATTACCTAAGCCCCAAAACCAACCATTCATTGAAAAACATTCATTATAGGACTAAAGGCATTTTCGGCATACCGAATTTCCTCGGTATGCCGAAATATATGTAGATTAGAAAAATCAATAAAGAAACCCAAAACGGCATACCGAAATTGTAACATCTGGGCCCGGTTATCCATTTGTATTTAATAAACCATGTATTATTTGTGACTTTGTGCTTAATGGTTTATTAATGGTTAACCTGTTGTTTCTTGGTTGTGTGTGGTTGTGGGTGGTTTTCTGTGCACCTGGTTGCAATCTGGGACCAATTTGGAGTCCGGTTGGAGGATGCACAG